>NW_026495949.1:0-20480 GCF_026875155.1 Cherax quadricarinatus | reverse complement strand
TTTTTTTTTTAATGACTTATTCAGCAGTGTTTGAGACCTCAGAATCTTGTCAAGTTTTTTTTAGGAATACGATTTCCTGCCCTGAGGGCAGGAGACGTAACATAAAACCCTTGAGTAGTAAATAGTGTGGCTTCTGAAGTGATACTTCTCTGTTTCAGCATCACGTGACACACAACAAAGAATCCCTTCTTTCATTTTGACAATATGGTGTTTGAATTTAACTTGCAGTGCTCCCTGAACAACAGTTGCAAGAGCAATCTTCGTTGAAATCATCAACGGTACCAATTCTTGGTTTTGATCTTTACCCCCGTCTGCTAGCTTCATCGGAAAGTCAAGGCGATGACAACGCTGGTAAAGGTTCCCCTCCTCAACGGGGATCGTAGGGAGACAGGGGTTATTTAAGGGAGAGCTGCTATACTCCCTGGGCGAGAGTCAAGAGTAGATTTTTGGGTTGTACATTACTGCAATTATCACCTATGTCCGTCAGACTGGGATGTTTTACTAAGTAGTCCCTTTCGCCCGTGCCATCCTTTCCCTTTCCATTTTCCCTCAAAAACCCCACTGGTTTTTAATTAGCAGTGCAACTCCTCTCCCCTCTTCCTCCCCTCTGGTCTTTCCTGAGGATTTGATATCCGGATGGAAAGATTGAATCTGCTATTTTTTCTGGTGAGTTTTGTTTATGTGAGTGCTAATATGTCTGGGGATGTCTCCTTGATTCTTTCATGAAACCCTCAACTTGTTTTTCGATCTGCCTTTGTATACCACACTTTCAACTTCTTTTCTTAGACTGGGGTCTGGGAGGTATATTTGGGTTGGGGAAGTGGAAGACCTGAAAAGGAACTATGGGTTGTTGCTGTGGGGATGGAGTTTGTAATGTAGGGGGGGGGGGGGGCATTGGATGTGGCAATGGTGTTTTGTTTTAGAGTGTTTGGTTGCACTGGGGTTGACCTGGTTGGGAGGCTTTTATGGGAAAAGTTGTGGGGAGGCTGTATTTGATCTTCTTCCTGTGTCTTGGATTTTCCTGTCTGTCTTCTCCCTCCCCTCTCTTTCCTCCTTCGCCTTTGTACCATCTCTCTCAGTTTCTGCCTTTCTTCTTGTGTTCTGTCCGGTCGACATACACGTTCCCTGTATGCCGGCATGTCCCTAAATCGTGCTTTCTCCTGCAGGATCCTGTTCCGAGTCGATCTCCCCTTGAAGGTCACTTTCACTGGCCGGGGTTCTTTTTTTTACAAACCCCCCTATTCCCAAAAATTTTCCAGCTGGGTCATGTGTCTTCTCCTATTGCTTTCATGTGCTTTCAATTGTTTTTTTCTGCTTGTTTTCTTGCTTCATGTGTTTCCCTTCAACTTCCTGTGTGTGTGTGTGTGTGTGTGTGTGTGTGTGTGTGGTGTTGTGTTTTGGTGTTTTGGTGTGTGTGTGTGTGTGTTTGTGTGGGGCGTGTGTGTGTCTGTGTGTGCATGTGTGTGTGGTGTGTTTGTGTGTGTGTGTATGTGTGTGTGTGTTTGGGTGTGTGTGTGTGTGGTGTGTGTGTGTGTGTGTTGTGTGTGGGGTGTGTGTGTGTGTGCGTGTGTGTGTGTGTGTGTGTGTGTGTGTGTGTGTGTGTGTGTGTGTGTGTGGTAGTTTGTGTGGGTTTTGTGTGTGTGGTAGTTGGTGTGGGGTGTGGGTGTGTGTGTTTTGTGTGTGTGGTAGTTGGTGTGGGGTGTTGTGTGTGTGTGGGGTGTGTGTGTGGTAGTTGGTGTGGGGTGTGTGTGTGTGTGTGTGGTGTGTGTGTGTGTGTGTGTGTGTATGTGTGTGTGTGTGTGTGTGTGTGGGAGTTGATGTGTGTGGGAGCGGTTAACGTTGGTCAGTCTTTGACCTGGTTTAGCAGCGGAATATGAAGAGATAATGGCCTCATTTTAGCTACAAACGTGAGAGTATTGTTGACAGAACTCTACACTGGGAATACCTGAATAAAGGTTAATTTTTTTGTGTTTATAACTGTAACTGACAGAGCACTGAAATCTCCGAGTAGCGATTTGTTTTGTTGTTTGGGGTTGGGAGTGAAAAAAAATGAAAGTGAATAGTGTTGTGGGGTGTATAAAAGGTATCACATATTGTGATTCTTGTGAGTGTTGGGGGTTGTCTTTGAGGTTGTAAAATATAGTGAGTGATATAACATGTTGTGATCTGTTGTAGGTGTATCTCGATGTGAAATATTGTTAGAAGTGTGTTAGGATTTGATCTGAGGAGTCCCTTTCCCAAAATTTCTAAAGTAACTTGAAGACCTCCAAAAGTATCTTGAAAAGCATCCAAAAGTATCTTGAAAAGCCATCCAAAAGTAACGTGAACTCTCCAAATGATATTCCAAACACCTACGTTTTGTAGCTGGTATTGGGAAGTCAATTTGGTGATAAAAGAGATATAATTTTTACTCGAGATAAATTATGAGACGACAAAAATGGAGATACTAAAAAATTTTTATCCAGGCAGATGGGGGTAAGTTCAATATATTATATCGAACTCAAAAATTTCGGTAAAACTTGATTTTGAGAAGATGGAGCATGGCGAAGATTTGCTAGAGGGTAGGGACAGTGGGTCAGTCCTCTCTTTTGTTACGTTTCCTGGAATTATCTTAATGAGGTCAACCTCTCCCATGGGAGAATTGTCAGGTAAAAGGTGCCTCTATGAGCTATAAAAAAACCATCAGTACCATTATAGCTGACGACGTCTACAACTGCGGAGGGACGTGTTTACTGTTGATGTTGGTGAAATATCGAAAGAAAACTCTGTGCTGTGGAAAATGTATCATAATAAGAACATAAAAAGGAACACTGCAACAGGCCTACTGGCCTATGCGAAGCAGTGCGGTTTTCCCCTTGACCTAGTGAGGTCAGACACGTCACTTAAGGGAAAGGGGCACTGCACCAGACCCAGCAGCACAAGCTAGTCCCGGTCCAACTCACACCCACTCACGAATTTATCAAACCTTCTTTTTAAAACTACACAACGTCTTAGCGTCTATAACGGTGCTCGGGAGTTTGTTCCTCTCCATCCACAACCTATTACCAAACCAGTGATTTCCTATGACCTTCCTGAATCTGAATTTTTCCTATTTTAAAGCCATTGCTGCGAGCCCTGTCTGCCCTTAGATATTTTTAGCACGCTATTTACATCCCCTTCATTAATTCCTGTTTTCCATTTAAACACCTCAATCATATCCCCCCTAATTCTATGCCTTTCTTGAGAGTGCAGATTCATGGTTCTTAGTCTATCCCTCATAGGGAAGATTTCTGATACATGGGATCAACTTTGTCATCCTCCTTTATACGTTTTCCAGAGCACTTACATCCATTCTGTAATACGGTGACCAGAACTGAGCAGCATAGTCTAAATGAGGCCTAACCAAGGATATATAGAGTTGAAGAACGACCTAGGGGCTCCTATTATTTATACTTTTAGATATGAAGCCAAGAATTCTGTTGCTTTATTATGAACAAATACACTGTTTAGATTATTTTAACCAGAACCCCAAAAATCCTTTTCGCAACCTTATTAAGACCTACATTATTTACTTTGTTGGGCATGCTTTTTGCCTTCCAACTTTAGAACTTTGCTTTTTGCAATTTAAACTGCATCTGCCATTTTTCCGACCATTGCATCAGTCATTAAAATCATCGGAGTTACCTGGAGAGATTCCGGGGGTCAACGCCCCGGGCCCCGGGTCTGTGACCGGGCCCTCCGGTGGATCAGAGCCTGATAAACCAGGCTGTTACTGTTGGCTCACGCAAACCAACGTCAGCCACAGCCCGGCTGGTCAGAACCGACTTTAGGTGCTTGTCCTGTGCCCTTGAAACGCCAGGGGTCTTTTTGTAATCCCCCTTATGTATGCTAGGGGGCATTGAACAGTCTGGGCCCCTGAAACTTATTGTATGGTCTCTTAACGTGCTAGTGACACCCTGCTTTTCTTTGGGGGGGATGGTGCATGTCTCCAAGTCTTTTGCTTTCGTGTGAGTGATTTTCGTGTGCAATTTTGGGTATGTCCCTCTAGGTTTTTCCAGGTGTATATAATATGTATCTCTCCCCTCGTTCCAGGGAATACAGGTTCAGGAACCTCAAGCGCCCCCAGAAATTTGAGGTGTTTTTATCTCCGTTATGCGCGCCGTGAAGGTTCTCTGTACTTTTTTGGGTCAAAATTTCACCTCCTTAAAGATGCTTTAGTGTGCGCAATATTCCACCCTGATAGAAAAAGTGACCTTAAGATGTCATCATGGGCTTGGCATCCCTATTTTTGAAGGTTTTTCATTATCCATCCTGTCATTTTTCTAGCAGTGCGATTGATACTTTAGGGTCCTTAAAGGTGAGACCCTCCGACATGATCAACCCAGGTCTTTGACGTTGGGTTTCCTCTATTTTGGGGCCAAAATTTGTTTTGTCCCTTGATGAAGTTTAAATTTCCCTCGTTTTTTTAATACTGAGTAATTGAAATTTCTCATCATTGAACTTCATATTTTTTTCTGCACCCACTGAAAATTTGTTGATGTCCCCTGGAGCCTTGCAGTGTTTGAAATGGAAGACACTGTCAGCAGATTCGGGTGTCATCTGCAAAGGAAGACACGGTGCTGGGCTGACATCCTTGTCTTGTCAGATATGAGGATGGGAACAAGAGGGGCAGTACTTGCCTTGTGGAACTAGTGACCTCTTAGGATGAACGGGAAGGCCTATTTTTGGTCCATCCAATTTTTTATTCGCTATTTACCCCATTACTATTTTGTTTATGTAGATTGTAAACAACAAGGGGCCTAACCTGCCCCCTGGGAACTCCGCTCGTACTCCCCTATTCCGATTTCCCCCCATTTATCAAACTCTCTGCTGTCTATTTGTCAGTCATCCCTCCCCCGGAAAAAATTTCCCCTCCTATTCTGTGTCCCTTAATTTTCCTTAATAGCCTCTGTTTGGGGAAAACTCTATCAAAACCCTTAAGAAGTCCATAGCACAATATCATTTTCAATCCCATGATCAACCCCCTCATATCCCCTTAGTGAAAAGTTAGTAAATCCTAAGACGGAACGCCCCTTTGTAAAAAACCCTGTTTGAGTTTCATTAATAAATTTTATGCCTTTCGAGATGGCAACGAATTGCTTCGGCAATTTTTGTTTTCATAATTTTTCCAACTATGGGGAAAGGGTTTTTTGGTCTATAGTTCGAACCAGGACCTGTCCCCCTCCTTTGAAAATAGGTGTTACTTTTCCCCATTTTCCTTTTACCGACACTATGCCAGTTTGTAATGTTATGTTGAAAAGATCCCCCGAAGGTAGTAATTCCTCTTTAAATTTCCAGTCAGGGGTCAATTTTCAAAACATCCCCCGGGAAATTGCGGGAAGTTCATCTGGAGGCTTGTTTAAAACCACAATGGCAAGTTTTTGGTATTCAACCTTACTGCCAAAATTTTCAAGTACATCATTTGGGGTGTTTAGTGTTCTGAGTGATGAGCACCCTGTGATGTACAAGCCAAACCCCCCCCTTTTTTTTTCTTTTCAGTCTGTCGCATCTGAATATTTTTTATAATCTGGGATCCAAATTTAAATTTACAAAATGACCCTTTTATGGGGTCTCTTGATTGCTACAAATATATTAATTATTTTATATATATATTTATATATATATATATATATAAAATATTAATAATAAATATATATAATAATATATATATATATAATTTATTTTTTATCACACTGCCGTTTCCCCACCAAGGCAGGGGGGGCCCCGAAAAAGAAAAATTTTCCCCATCTTCACCCACACTGCTTGCCAGAAGGGTGTTTTAAAATACTTTTTAAACTGCAACATTAACACCCCTCCTTCAGATGCGGGCCCTGTATTTTTTCCATCCCAGGACCAAGTCCGGTCCGGTTTCCCTAAACCCCCTTCAAAATTTCTTTGTCACCCCCAAAACATCAGTTTTTAAAACCATTCTTTCCCCTTTTCACTCCTATCAAACAGCTCACGCATCCCTGCTGGAAGTCCAAGCCCCTCCACAAAAAACCCCTCCTTACCCCTCCCCCAAACCTTTCCTGGCCGACCCCAAAACCCCCCCTTTCCCTTTCTACACAGACTGATACACTTTAAAGTCATTCTGTTTCGCTCCATTCTCTTACATCCGAACCCCCTCAACAACCCTTCCCACTCACTTTTTTTCCCCCTCATCAATTCTATGTTTCACCTCATTTTCATAGACCCACCCGCTGCCCCCTCCCAAATATCTGAATACATCACCTCCCCATACTCTCCCCCCTCCAATTGATTTTTCAATCTTTCATCACCAAATTTTTTTTGTTATACTATAACCTTACTCTTTCCAGATCACTTTTAATTTTCTTCTTTTCACACCCAAACCAAAATATTATATATATATATATAATTTTTAATATATTATTATATAAATATATATATATATATATTATATATATATAAAATTTATATATAATATATATAAATAAATACATATATATATATATATATATATAATATATATATATTATATATAATATATATTTATATATTATATATATATATATATTGGGCCCGAATGGCAAATTTGCTTCGGGGTTTAAATAGAAATTCATCTTCCCAATGGGACAAGTAAAAATTTGGGTTAGCAATAATTTCGCCAAAAATCATTCTGAACCAAACAAAAAAAATATTTTTCACTGTGTTTGTTTAGTATTAAATTATTGAAACAAATCTAAAATATTTTTATTGGGTTAGGCTAAAAAAAATTTTTTTGTTATAAAAAGGTTAGGTAATTTTTCTAAGTTTTTTTTGGAGCAAAATTAAAAATTTTTTTCATTAGCGTTTTTGAAAAAAATATATCTTTAAACATATAAGAGAAAATTTTAGAAAGGATTTATTTTAAATAGTTCTTGCTAGTTGACCAGTTTTACATATTGGGACGACATATTTTATTATTTAAAATATATATATATAATATATATATATATATTATATAATATTATATATATATATATATATATATATATAAAATTTATATGTATATATATATATTTCCTTAGGTTTATATAAATTAGTTTCATTTAAAATTAAAAAAAAATTTTTGGTTGGGTTTAAATAAAATTGGACAAAAAAAAAACCCTTATTTTTTTTTGACTAGAATTTTTTAGTTAGGCTAGTTGGACCAGCGACCAAATTGCAGTTTTCCTCTTTTCTTATGATCCGTATTGTCTCGCGCACGTGTTTCTTTTTTTGTGAGAGTTGACTGAGAGGATTGTCTTAGCCCTTTATTTGCCTTTTTTTGATGTATCTTTCATAGTTCCTTGACAATGTAGTATACGAAGCGCTTGGAATTTCACTACCTTTCACAGTGGTTGTTTTGCAATTTTAAAATCACCTGTTTAATTTTGATTTATTACATATATATATATATATAATATATATATATAATATATTTTAAAAATTTTATATATATTATTTTATATATTTATAATATTATATATATATATATATAAAAATTATATATATAAAAAATATATATTTTTTATTTTTTAAAAATATAAATAAATTATATAAAAATTAATATATATATTATATAATATATTTTTATTTTTTTTTTATATATATATATATATATATATATATATATATAAAAATTAATAAAAGGAAGTACCACCTCAAGGGTGGACTGGGCCCCCCCCCTCGGGGAGAGAAATATACGTACATCAGGAAAACTAAAGGGTTGCCCCCGGGAGCTTTTTGAATATTTTCTCCCCTACCCCCCCCCTTTTTTTTATATTTATGTGAACACTTTTTACTAAGCAAATAATTTACAAAAACAAACATGAATAAATGGACAATGTTTAAAGATCATGAATTTCCCCCCTCCAGCCCCTCCGGAAGCCACTGCCAAATGAGCGCTTTCCCTTGGTGTTGGAGCCTGGAACTTTTGAAAGTGGCTCCCTTGGGTTCCCTGGTGGTGTTGTTGATCTGGAACCCTTCTTTAAGGAAATGGGGATTTTTTTCCCTTTGGGACCCAAAGGGTTTGTCCCACTGGGACTTGTATTTTCTTAGCCCCCCGTTTTTTGCGGATCTTTTTTCTCCTCCCCTTGGCGGGCCCCACACTTTTATGGTGTCGGTTGTCACCCCCCCCCCCCCCCCCCCCCCCCAAAACCCCCCCCCCCCCCCCCCCCCCCCCCCCCCCCCCCCCCCCCCCCTCATTGCGTCTTGCAGCCACCCCTTGGTTTTGGAACATTTTAAGACCATGTACACCGATTGTTCTGTTTGTGCTTCACTGCAAATACACGTTATTCTGTGTGAATTGGGGCAGCAAAGCACAGAGACAGTTTTTCAGAGGGTCTTGGGGTCGTTGCGTTCCCTTGCCGATATGGGAACTTTTTGGGAGGAAGCCCCCAGAGTGGGGTTGCTCACAGCCTGGAGAGGGGCATTCCCCCTATCTGATGTTGCGCCCGATCATTTGGAAAGCACCTTTTTTCAGTGATCAGGCCACCCCATTGATTTTTTGTGAGTTTTGGGCACTAGGGTTTGGTGCTGGAGCAGCAAGAGTCTCCCTTTTAGTGATGGCACTGGCATAGCTGGGCCCTGTATTTCTGTGAGTCCTGGGTTACAGGAAGAATTTGTCTTATCAGCCGTTTGTTGCTATGGAAGGGGTGGGAAAGCTTTTAGAGCAATCTGGGAGGATCTGCATCTCCCATCCCCAAACCCCTGACCGGGAAGTGAGGTTTGCAACCACTGTCCATTTTAAAGGGAAAGATTCAATACACTACAGATCTAAGGAGAGAGTCTTTCCCTTTGAATTTTGGACCCAAAGCCTTGGGAGCATCTCAAAAAGTAGGTAATTTTGGGGGATTGACGCCACCTGGTGAGTAGGTAGAAGGCATATGTTATCAGTGTCTTTCTCCGCCTTCCATCTTCTGGAGGTCTGAGATTTTTTTTTCTGGATAATCAATGGCATTGGCCCAAGAGGAGCACCAAGGAGAGTGCTGTTGGCTGGATCAATGGCTCGGCTCCTGGTAAAACAGCACTAATATTCTGGATCATCTGCGAGGTAAAAACATTTCACATTTGGTGGGGTTAAGAAGGCCAGGCTCCCCCCCTGATTTTAATTTTTCTGATGCCCACTGGAAAATTCCCCTTTTGGGCCCAGCTAGGGACCATCATCCAAAACCAGTATTGAGCCACTGGAGAGTGCTTCTGTGACTTCCTTGATGACCAAGAGATAAAAAAGGGGGGCGAGGGGTCCCTCTTTGCACCCCTAAGAGTTTAATTTCATGGTCCCCAAACAATAGTTGGAAGTCAGATTCTATGAAGGGATAAAGGGAAGGGAAGTTTCTAAAAAACTGCTTGGAGAGCAGCATCCTTCTGACGAGTTGAATGCGTTGGAAAAGCCCAATTTCACCAAGTCTTTTTCATCGGACATGTTGATATACACTGTGCTGGGGGGGGCACTGCTTCACACCTTGTTGAAGCCAAAACTGAGAAAGTTGGTTTCGCATTGCGCAGCCTCTTGCTCCCCCCTTCTTACGCACCTTGGAATGGGCGCCAAAGGGTGTTGCCACTGCAATGGGCCAATTTTTTTCCGGAGGGCACACAATGATGCCCCAAAGAAAAGGGGTGAGGCTTCGGGGACACTGCCAGCCGGGCGTGTTGAAAAATTTTGGGAGTTCAGACAGCCCTCTCTGAACCTCACCAAGTGCGGATTGAGTATTTGTTTTAAATGTTGGGGCCCTTTAAAACCCGGGTGAAACCCCCCTGCTGACCCCTGGGAAATGACATAGCAGCTTTATAAAAATCAGCCCCTTTAAAGGGTTAGAGCTCTTCCCCTGCTGCAATGTAGGGGGTAAATGTTGGTACGGGGACCCTGGGTGGTTTTTTGTTTTTTCAGAGCTTGCGCCGTGCTGACGTCCTTGGGAGCGCGGTCCCACTGGTTTAAGCCCAGTGCTCCAATAGATTACCCTCTTTTTTTTTTTTTGCAATTTGGGTTTCTGATTTTTGAGGTTCGGGGCCTTTTTGGCATTTGCCTGGCGGGTGTTTGTCGCCCTAGGGGGGAGACAGAAGAGGTTGTCATCCCTTGGGTGCATTTATTGCCCTAAAACATGTGTTGCTAGTGACTTGTCGCCCCTTTGGTGGACACCCAAAACAGGCATTCCCAAAAGCGCAATTTGCCGGGGATCTGTTGTGTGAAGGGCTCGTTGTTGTTTTTCAAAAGTCAGTGAATTTGCTAGCAGTTTGGGAAGCAAAACTGCTTTGGGGATGTGTCAGCGGTGATTTTAATTTGATTGCAGATAACATAAGAAAATAAGAACAAAAGAAAGGAGGAACACTGCAGCGGGGTTTTGGCCCATACTAGGCAGGCCCTTTACAATTCTCCCCAAAAACTTTTGCCCAAACCCAATTTTTAAATGCTCCCCAAAGAAATAAGCTCTGATGTGCAAGCCCCCTCAAATCCAACCCTCCCACTCTGTACTTTCCAACCTAAATTTGAAACTACCCAAAGCCCCCACCCTAAATACCCAAACTCGGAGACTGTTTCCCTCATCAACTACTCTTTTTCCAAACCAATACTTTCCTATGTCCTTTTAAATCTAAATTATCAAATTTTTAAATCCATTACTGCGGGTTTCTCATAAGCCCGCATTTGAGGTCCTCTGTAAAGTAAAAGTATTGTAGCTGTCATGCTGTCATGGGAGGGGCTATTGGTTGTTCTCATTTGGAGCTCTCCTGGAGCCTAGAATCCACTGTGTCAGGGTGTAGCCAGTTGGGGAATTGAGGCACTTTTCCCGTAGCACACCCGGCAGATGCCTCGTGAACGAGGGTTTTGGCTTTGTCGGAAGTTTTCGGGAAAACCCTGGACTTCTTTTTTTCCATTGTGATACGGGGGGGTGGGAGGGCGCTAGCTGTGGGGTAGGGGTAAAGGACAGCATGGATGCGGGGGATGAGGCTGGGGGGAGGGCGCAGAATTTGTAATTGGTGGGCACTAAACGGCAACACCCTTGGGGTCAGGAAGTCAGTGGGCCCTGCTGGGGGGGAAGGGGAGGGGATCAGGGATGGGGCCAAAGGGGAAGGGGGGCCCCCTGTGTGTTCACAAAAGTGCACATCACTGACAACTTTTACTAAGATAAGGTAAGAAAAAGATTTCGTTGGGTTTTTTAAACCCCGGAGGGTTTACCCCCCAGGAAAACCCAAAAGAAAGCAGTGCGTCATCGAGGATTTCCCTAACTTATTTCCTTTGGGGGTCCTAATCTTGTCCCCCAGGATGCGCCCCCACACCAGTCGACTAACACCCAGGTACCTATTGCTGATAGGTAACGGGACAAAGGTTTTAAGGAAACTGTCGAAATGTTATACACTTTTTTCTATTTAGAAAAAGCCCTCACCATTTTTTTAACAAATCACCTGCTCTCCAAAACCCGAGGTGTTCTTCGTTCGTTCTAATGACGGTGTGTGAGCGGCCACTTCCCCCCCAACCCCCAACCCCCCCCGGACACAGGTAAACAAAACCTCCCCCACACCACCGCTGGCGGGGTTTCCCCTCCCCCCTGCACCCCCCCAAACCCCAACATGTACATGCACTTCATGATACAGAGCAACGGTCGATGAAAGGGATTGTCACAACTCTGAATTCCGGTGGATACTCACATAATGTCTGCCGAAACTGGCCCGTGTAAACCATTTTTGGGGTTTTTGGGTTTTCACACAAAATATATGGAGCCCACAAACTGGGCCCCCCCCCCACGTGTGTGGTGTGTTATATATATATAATATTATATATATATATATATAATATATATATATATATTTTTATATATTATAATATATATAAATATATTATATATTATATAATATATAATATATATATATGTTATAAAAATATATTTTAAAAAGAGAAGAGGAGAGAAACTTTTATCATCATTCGCTTGATCACGTTTTCCCCGAACCCTACCTACACTACAGTTATAAAACTGCAACGTTAAAAACCCCTCCTTCAGAGGCGGCACTGGTCTCCATCTCCAGGACTCAAGTCCCCGCCTGCAGGGGTTTCCCGAATCCCCTTTTAAATGTTACCTTGCTACACTCCAACACACATCAAACCCAAAAACCATTTGTCTACATTCACTCTTATCTAACACCCCATTCATTCTTATGCATGTTCAAGCCCCTCACACTCAAAACCTCCTTACCCTCCCTCCAACCTTTCCCAGGCCCACCCTACCCGCCTTCCCTCCACTAAGTTTATACACTCTTGAAGTCATTTTATTTGTTGCCCCTCGTACATGTCCAAACCACCTCAAAACCCCTCCCCAGCCTTCTCCTTGTTGGGAACATTTACCACCCAGTTTTTACACCCATACAATTTTTTCTAAGGACCCCTTGTTCTAAGGACAAAGATTTTTTTTTTGACCCCCCCCCTAAGTGAACCCCTCAGCTTTTTACCTCATCATTCTGTACTCACCTGTCCTTCATAACCCCTCTGCTTACACGTCCCCTCCCAAAAATCTGAAAACAATCACCTTTTCCATACGTCTCCCTCAAATGATATCCAGTCTTTTGTTACCCATTTTTTTTGTTACCCCCATCACCTTTTCTCTTCCTAATTACTTTTTATTTTTTTTACATACCCTACCAAACTCATCCACTAACTTCGCAATTCACTTCAAAATCTCCGAAAAGCACAGTGTCATCAGCAAAGAAACTGTGACAACCCCCTCTTCTGTTAAGTCTTTTCTTTTAACCACCAACCTTTTTCGAAACCCGAGCATTTTCTTTTCTTTCAACCCCATCTTAAATATATTTAACAAACCTGCGATATCACAAATCCCTTTTCTAAGGCCTACTTTTTTTCTGGGAAATAATCTCCCCCTCTTCTACATCTCTATCTTTAGATTACTATCCTTGTAAAAACTCTTCATGCTTTTTAGTTACCTACCCCTATTCCATACATTTACATCTACCATATTGCCCCCCTTGCAACCTGTCATTCGACTTTTCCAAATCCGAAAAGCCCAAAAACCTTGTTTTCCCTTTTTTATAAAATTTTATAAAAATTATATATATATATTAATATATATATATATATATTATATATTTATAAAAATTTATATTATATATAAAATATTTAAAAATATATATATATATATAAAATATATATAAAATTTTCAAAGGGAAATTCGCAAAGAGCAGGGGAAATATACCAAACACTGATCTCTGGGTGAAGGAGACTCAACCTATGAACCTTTGGAACAAAGTACACAGTGCTATACCATTTTTACCACACTGGACCAATATCTTGGCGTCGCTTGCGCTAGCTTTTATCCCAAAGGGAGTCAGTTTCAGGAGAAGGCTTACAGCTTTTCATTAATCCCCTCAAATCAAACCATCGCAATCAACCAACTCACGTTAAATTTAAAAAAAAACACCCCGAAACCCGATGCTGCTGTAATTCACTTAAGAAGAAAAAGGCCAAAATATTAGTGTTCCTAAACTAAAAGAGGAATTTATTTTCACTTCCCGAAACTCTGAGTTCTATGAGGTATTTCCGGGGGAAAAGGGTTCGAATCCAAAAATTTAACAGAACTATACCATGGAGAAGTAACAAAAATAGCTAATGTGCTTTCACTAGGTGCCTCTTGATGCAGTCCCGTAACAGAAATTCCTGAAAGCTGAGCTGCCCGATCAAGAAGGGCAACAAATTTCCTCGAACAGGTTTAATGTAACTGTAATCGTTTTTCCCGCCCCACCAAGTTAGGGCGTACAAACCAAAAAAAAAACCCTTTTAGTGTTTCAGAATTCCCCAAAGGTTTAAACCCCCTCATTTCCTATGTCTCAATGGGGAGCAGCCTCGTCCGAGGAGACTACATAACACGGGAAATTTAGGGGCCCCTTCCCAGCCCAAAAGCGACGAAGGAAAACCAAAGAAGCTCAGTTTCCCCGGTTTCCGTAACACCCCCCCGCAGCCACCCAAGAAGACCTGTACCCCAGGGAACGAGCAAGCCATCTAGAGTCATCAAAAAATGTAGATAGTCAGGAGACACCCATGTCATATGCGACCTGAAAAAACTCAGAAGAAAACAAAGAGCACTAGAACTGTTAAAGACCTTCGTGGTTTGATGATGAACAAAAAAGAGTCCTTGATTTATTTGCAAATTTTTCTGACCCCAACATAGGGCCCGGGGCAATGAGGGGTGCCTGATACCCCACCCTGCCTCTGTAGTACATAAAAAATTTTTCTGTGAGGCAAGAGTTCACAGCAAAACCCCATAGTTACCACAGAACACCTGAAAGAAATAAAAACTTCGAGAACCTCAGACAGGTCACCTTAGGATTTAAAACCTGCGTCGGACGCAGTTTCCCGGAATCAATCAACAGCAACCATCGTATTTAGTGTGATTACCAAATGGGCAAAAAGGGCTCGGGGTTATTGTTATTTTGGTGTTTACAAAACTAACTTTCTATATTTTTTTCAAATCTTTTTTTTTTTTTAAGAGATTGAGATGACACTTATGTAGTGCAGCCTGTATTTATTTCAGTGTCATATTTAATTTAAAAAATGACTTTATTTTCCAGATGTTGTCCAAAAGTGATGACAATGTACCCATTACAGGAAGTTCACAATGGGCCATCCCCGAGGGCCAGGTCTGCTGGCACTCAAGAACAACATTACTGACCCAAAGTCAGCCAATGTATTTTCCAACTCAATTCATCTTTTTTCACAGTGGGTTTTTTACACATCTTTTTTCTCTGCAACTACTTTACTCAGGTTTGTGAGACTGTACTCTCTATTGTTTTGTCAAATTTAAGAGTTTTTTGTTTAAGGGGTACATGGGTATGTAGATAGTTGTACGTATTGTGTGTTTTCGACTGTGTAAGTAAAATTGTACTGTATTGGTATTTCGACTCTTAATAAAATTTGTACTGTATTTGTTTACGACTCGTGTAAGAAAATTGTACTTATTGTGTATTACGACTCGTGTAAGTAAAATTAATAAAAAGCTTGACTCGCTAAATTCATTCTTAGCATTTCGAAAAAAATCGTTGATTCTAAAAAATATTTAATACATTTAAATTGACTTATAGGCAGAAATTGCTCTAGCAAAATGCATTTTTAAGTGAGGTTAAGTAAAGGGTTTTTAAATTATTTAAGTGAGGTTAGTATGGTTTCTAAGTTAGTTTAAGTGAGGTTAAGTAAGGTTTTTTAAGTTAGTTTAATGAGGTTGAGTATGGTTTAAATTGTTTAAGTGAGGGTTTATAAGCTTTCTAAATTAGTTTAAGTGAGGTTAGTAAGGTTTCAAGTTATTTTTAAATGAGGTTGAGTAAAGGGTTTTTAAGTTTAAGTGAGGTTGGTAAGGTTTCTAAGTTATTTAAGTGAGGTTAGTAAGGTTTCTAAGTTTAAAAAGAGTTGAGTAAGGGTTTTTAAGTTATTTAAGTGAGGTTGAGTAAGGTTCTAAGTTGTTTAAATAGGTTGATAAGGTTTCTAAGTTAGTTTAAGTGAGGTTGAGTAAGGTTTCTAAGTTTTTGTGAGGTTGGTAAGGTTTCTAATTATTTAAGTAGGGTTTAGTAAGGTTTCTAAATTAAAAATGGGTTGAGTAAGGGTTTTTAAGTTAGTTTAAGTGAGGTTTTAGTAAGGTTTTTAAATTAAATTTAAGTGAGGGTTTAGTAAGGTTTCAAGTTAGTTTAAGTGAGGTTTTAGTAAAGGTTTTTAAATTATTTAAGTGAGGTTGAGTATGGTTCAATTAGTTTTTGTGAGGTTGAGTAATTTCTAAGTTAGTTTAAATGAGGTTGAGTAAGGTTTCTAAATTTTTTAAAGTGAGGTTTGGGAAGGTTTCAAGATAGTTTTAGTGAGGTTTAGTAAAGGTTTTTTAAGTTTGTTTAAGTGAGGTTGATAAATTTCAAAGTTGTTTAAATGAGGTTGAGTAAGGTTTCTAAGTTTGTTTAATAAGGTTGGTAAGGTTTCTAATTAGTTTAAGTGAGTTGAGTAAAGGTTTCTAATTTAGTTTAAGTGAGGTTGAGTAAGGTTTCTAAGATATTTAAGTGAGGTTGAGTAAGGTTTCTAAATTAGTTAAAATGAGGTTGATAAGGTTTTAAGTTATTTTTTAAATGAGGGTTTAGTAAGGTTCTAAGTTGTTTAAGTAAGGTTTATAAGGGTTTTAAGTTAGTTTAAGTTTGGTTTAGTAATGTTTTTTATTTAGCTTTTTAAATGATTGAGTAAGGTTTCTAAGATATTTTTAAATGAGGTTAGCAATTTTAAATGGGTTGAGTAAGGGTTCTAAGTTAGTTTAAATGAGGTTGAGAAGGGTTTTTTAAGTTTTTAATGAGGTTGAGAATTTTTTAAGTTAGTTTAAGTAGGTTGATAAGAATTCAAAATTTGTTTAAGTAAAATGATAAAGGTTTCTAAGTTTTGTTTAAGTAAGGTTGAGTAAAGTTTTTGTAATTTAAAAAGAGGGTTTAGTAAGTTTAAGTGAGGTTGAGTAAGGGTTTTTTTTTTAAGTGAGGTTAAGAAGGTTTCAAATTAGTTTAAGTGAGGGTTTAGTAAGGTTCTAAGGTGTTTTAAATGAGGTTGAGTAAGGTTTCTAAATTAGTTTAAGTAAGGTTAGTAAGGTTTCTAAGTTAGTTTAAGTGGTTGAGTAAAGGTTTCTAATTTAGTTTAAGTGAGGTTTGATAAAAGGGTTTAATTTGTTTAAATGGTTGAGTAAGGTTTCTAAGTTAGTTGAAGTAGGGTTTAGTAAAGGTTTTTTAAGTTTTGTTTAAGTGAGGTTGGTAAGGTTTCTAAGTTTGTTTAAGTGAGGTTGATAAGGTTTTTTAAGTTTTTAAGTGAGGGTTTAGTAAGGCTTCCAAGTAGTTTAAGAAGGTTGAGTAAGGTTTCTAAATTTGTTTTTAAATGAGGTTTAGTAAGGTTTCTAATATAGTTTTAAATGAGGGTTTAGTAAGGGTTTTAAGAAATTTTAAGGAGGTTGAGTAAGTTTAATTGAGGTTGAGTAGGTTTCTGTTATTTAAGTGAGTTGAGTAAGGTTTTTAAGTTAGTTTTTAAATGAGGTTGATAAGGTTTCAAGATAGTTTTAAAAGAGGTTGAGTAAGGCATCTAAGTTTGTTTAATAAGGTTAGAAGGTTTTTTAAGTTGTTTAAGTGAGGTTTTAGTAAGGTTTTAATTTGTTTAAGTGAGTTGAGTAAGGTTTTAAATAGTTTTAAATGAGGTTGAGTAAAATTTAAATGAGGTTGAGTAGGGCTTCTAATTATTTAAATGAGGTTGAGTAAGGTTTTTAAGTTAGTTTAAGTGAGGTTGAGTAAGGGGTTTTTAAGTTACTTTAAGGAGGTTGAGTAAGGTTTCTAAGTTTTTTAAGTGAGGTTGAGTAAGTTTTCTAAATCGTTTAAGTAGGTTAGTAAAGTTTCTAAGTTAGTTTAAGTGAGGTTGAGTAAGGTTTCTAAGTTTTAAGTGAGGTTTAGTAAGGTTTCTAAGTTCTTTAAGTGAGGTTGAGTAAAGGGTTTTTAAAAAAGTTTAAATGAGGTTTAGAAGGCATCTAAATTTGTTTAGTAAGGTTGAGTAAGGTTTCTAAGTTAGTTTTAAATGAGTTTAGTAAGGTTTTTAATTTAGTTTTAATGAGGTGATAAGGTTTCTAAGATGTTTAAGTGAGGTTGAGTAAGTTTAAGGAGGTTGATAGGGCTTCTAATTAGTTTTTAAGTGAGGTTAGGTTTAAAAGGGTTTTTAATTTTAAATAGGTTTTTTAAGGTTTTTTTTACTTTAAGTGAGGTTGAGTAAGGTTTCTAAGTTTTGTTTAAATGAGGGTTGGTAAGTTTTCAAGTCAGTTTAAATGAGGGAGTAAAGTTTCTAAATTTTAAGTAGGTGAGTAAGTTTTTTTAAGTCGTTTAAATGGGTTGAGTAAGGTTTCTAAATTTGTTTTAAATGAGGCTGAGAAAGTTTTTAAGTTAGTTTAAGTGGGCCCCGAGTTTTAAAATTTCTAAGTTATTTAAGTGAGGCTGGTAAAGTTTCTAAGTTGTCTAAGTGGGCTGAGTAAAATTTTTTAAATTGTCTAATGAGGTGAGTAAAGTTTTTAAGTTAGTTTAAGTGGGTGAGTAAAATTTCTAAGTTGTTTAAGGAGGCGGTAAAGTTTCTAATTTTTGTTAAAAATGAGCTGAGTAAAGTTTCTAAGTTAGTCTAAGTGAGGTGGAAAGTTTCTAAGTTTAGTTTGAAAATAAAAATATTTTAACATTTTAATGAAAATAAATTTCTATCATTCAGCATTTTTTTTTTCAAAAAATTTAGTTTTTTGGGAAATCGTCATCTGGGCCAAGATCGTCGTGTTTGTGTATATTTCGCCCCGCTCTTCGATTTCCTTTTATAATTATATATATTATATATATATAATATATATATATATATAATATATATATATATATATATATAAATATATATATATATATATATATTATATATATATTTGGGGTTTGGAGGGATAGTTGTGTGTCTTATAGTGATGCTTTTTGGGCTGTTGTATTCTGAGACCCCTGCAAAAACAGGATAATTGCGAGTAGGGGAAAGGTTTGAATGTGATGAAAGTATTTTTTTTTTGGGGGGTTTTTTTTTCTTTTTTTTTTTGGGGCACCCTGCCCGGTGGGAGACGGGATTTTGAAAAAAAAAAAAAAAAAAAATATATATTTTAATTTTATATATAATAATATATAATTATATATATTATATAATATATATATATATATTATATAATAATAAAATATATATTAAAATAATATATAAGTGTATATAATTGCATAATCTATAGCTACACTTTTTTATTTTTTAGCTTAGTTTGGTTTAATTTTTTATTGTTTTAAAAAATTTTTCATTAGACTTTTTATGTAAGACAGTTTATTAAATTTTGTAATTTTTTGACTTGTGGGGACATAATTACTGATAATGATAACGATTTAATGGTTGGAAATTTCTGAAGTTGAAAAAATTGGGGTTTTAACACAATTATTCTATGTATAGGAGTATTTGTAGCATAAATTTCTAAATAACATGAGAATTCATGTCAACAGCTATAGTGAGTATTTTTATTAATTGCTAAATAAATGTAGAATGTCATGTCAACAGTAAGTGAGTTTTTAATAATTCTAAATAACAGTGAATCATTAAAATCTAATGGTTTTTGTAACTAATTGCTAAATAACATGTAGAAAGTCATGTCCCAAAATCTATAGGATATTTGTAGTATAATTGCTAAAAAACATTAGAAGCATGTTAACTGAAGTAAGATTGTTGGTGGTCATGTAGAAAGAAAAATTTATGATGCTACTAATCAGATGTGATAGATGAAAAATATTTGTCTGCAAAATATAATTAATTTAATTATCTAAATGACATTTAGAATCTTTATTTTTAAAATGTAAAAAAATAGAGGGGTAAAGAGAAAACTCGTGCACTGGATAATAACAATGAGATGAGGCAGTTTTCAACAACATCACCTGCTTCATGACAGGACTTAATGGAAGAAAGACATGCATTTTGATTCCATAATTTTATTTCAGCAGCAAGATACTGTGTACAGCTTTTTTTTTCATCAAAAAAAGGCATAATAAAGATGTAGATGATTTTTGGGAACTTCAAGAAGACGCTTCTCTTGCAGTATATTTCACCTTCTTTAAAAATTTTTTTAGGTTTTTATAATTGTTAATTGGATATTAAACTGTAATTTACGTTTGATTTGTGGATCTTTTTTAAAAAGACACAGAAAGTCTGGGAGGAATTTAATCATCCATCATAGTAGTACAGATTTTTTTATTGATTTTTCAAATGGTCTTGTGTATTTTTTTTACTATCCCCGAGTTTCAGAATCAATCTGTCCACCAAAAATTTTGGGAACTTTTTTTCCCAAAATGAAAAACTTACGTAAGCAAGAGGATACACATGTTCTGTATCATACACACAGACACGCATACACATTTTTTTTTTTTTTTGATGAATTTAATTTTTTCTGTCCCGTTTAAATCTTTTTGTACGTATCGGCAAAAAAAATTCGGCCCGCAGGGGCTTGTTTTTGGTGTTCCAAATTATTTAATAAATACTTTTCAATTTTCCCGTTTTTAGAGACAGAAAAAAATATTTCTGTTTGACCAAATAACAAAATCGTTACCTATGAAGATTTTTTTTCTAACTGAATGTACCCTAAAATTTTTGACTTATGGGTTTTGTTAATTATTTTTAAAAAAATTTTTAGGCTTTCGCTTATTGAGCCCTGGGGGAGGTACCCAGCCCGGCATGTTTTGTGTGTTTAGGCAGATAACTGGGCTGACCCTGAGCAGGGCCCAGCCCGGGGAGTTTATGTGGTTGGGCGATTCTGGACTGAGTCTGGGCAGGTACCCAGCCCCGGGGATGTTTATTGTGTTGAGGCAGATGATTGGACTGAGCCCTGAGCAGGTACCCAGCCCGGGCATGTTTATGTGTGTTTGAGGCAGATGATCTGGACTGAGCTTGGAAAGGGACCCAG
>NW_026495938.1:0-20411 GCF_026875155.1 Cherax quadricarinatus | reverse complement strand
ATTTATGAAAAAATTAAAGGGAAATTTGATTCTTGGGAATTGAAAACTTGAGAGGTGAATTAATTTGTTTGCAAGTGCAGGATCGGGGGGGTATATGAATTTTCGGGGCCCTGAAGTGTCGTGTGTGAAAAAAGTCTGGTTTACCATCGACTGAAGGAATGATGGTGAATGTCTCTCATTGTTGGAAATCCATGGAAAAAACGTTTTTGTTTTTAAAAAAAGGAAAATTTGGGGAAAAAAAACCACAGTTAAGACCTCTCTGTGTTTTTATGGATATTCTGAAATTTTGGAGAATTTTGTCAAGTTGGAGAATATTTTTAAGTTTGTAAATTAGGTAAACACACTCATTGGATTATGTTTTCTTCTCTAAAACAAAAAAAAAAACATCCTGGCGCTAAAGGGAAATGAACAAACCCGCGCAAATTATAAGACTTCTGCTTTCTTGGGGGTTTTAGTTGAAGCAGTAGGGGTGCGGGGTTGGGTTGGAAGTTTTGGGGGGTATGGGAATGTAGTGGGTATGTGGTCGTAGAGGTCAGCTGGGGTAGTGGGGGGTGGGGCGAGGGTGAGATGGGGGGTGATTTGGTGGTGATGGTAGGGGTGGTGATGGTGCTGGTGGTGCTTGGGGTGATGGTAGTGGTAGTGAGGTGTTTTGGGTGTCAGTAGGGGTTTGTGGTGAAGGGGGTGGTGGTGGTAGTTTTGGTGTAGGGGTGGTTGTGGGATAGTGTAGTAAGGTGAGGGTGGTAGTCGATGGTGGTGGTGATGCGGGTGATGGTGATTGGGAAATGGTGGGGGTGATAGTGGGGGGTAGTGATAGGGTAAATGAGGCTGGAATTGTTGTGGTGGGGTGATGGTGTTTGATGGTGTGAGGTCATGTTTGGTGATGGGGCGGTTTTGGAGTAAGGGTTTTGTGTGGCAGGGTGATGATAGGGGAGGGTTGTCCAGTGTGAAGGGAAAGGCCACACTACACACTACAGGTTTCGGGAACCTATGTTCACTGCCATGGAGTTAGGGCAGGTAATTCGTTGTAACGACGGGCCTTTCCAACATGCAAATACTCGTAGGAAACACGAATCAAATGGACTGCATCTTGCATCTGTTATGCGCGATTCTATAAAATGCAAAGGAAGAAAAAATGTGATAGATCAAGCGTGTTTTATTAAAGTGTTTAAGAATTCTTCATAAAATATTTTAAAGGACAAAGGAAATAAGAGTTCAGAGGCAGGGACAAACTGCTTAGATTTCACCCGTCGCAAAAACGTCAAAAATCACTCTGTTAAAACATAAAAAGCAAAAATTCACACGTGAATAAAAAACGAATCAATAAAGAAAATATTTCTAGAAACACTAGGTAATTTTTGATCCCCCCCCTGTGTTAGGGTGTTTCAGGTTTTTCAACAGTTTGTTCCCCCCCAAGGAAGGTTCCCTTTATGTTGGGGGAGGGGCTCTTGATTTAGGGGAAATTTGGGCGTGCTCCCGTTCCCCAAATTAAGCCTGAATGCCCTTTCCCCATCCCCCCCCCCAGGGGGCTGTATAATCCTCGGGGGTTTTGCGCTTCCCCTTTTTTTTTTATAATAATAAAAATCACAGTTTGTTAAGAGTATTCTAGTGCGTTATCCCGTAAACTATTGGGTTCTCAATAGCGCTTTTGGATTGCAACTGGATGAATTTCAAACCAACAATCAAAGTTTAGATTTTTAAACAAAGTTGTCGGGGTTAATATTCAAAATTAAATTAGGTGCAAAGGGACATTTAAGTTCTGTACTATCTCAACAAGTAACGTCTGGTAATGATGTGATGTGTTAGTGCTCGTATGTGGTTAGTGATTTCAACTTAGTTTTTAAAAATGTGACTGACAACAACACCCCCTAAATCTAACCTCTGGCCATCATGACAATCAAACTGCTTGCTTAAACAATATGACGAATGTTACGACCCGAAGAGACAACTGGAGAAGTGGTTGATGAGAACTTTGGTGTGCTCCCAGACAACAGACCCGTGTGACGTCATCACACTTGTCGAGGCTGGTAAACCCAACTTTTTCCAGTGTGTCCATACTGTTCACTGAGCCCTGACGGCCCATTCGTGTTTTCCCGGCTTCACTGAGCAAAAAAACCTGCATGCTTCTGACACTAGCCTGTATCATAAGCTAGTCCTAAAGCAAAGCTGCAGACGCCTTTTGACATACGGTTTATGTGTATAAGCTAGTCCCTGAGCAGAATTTCATATCTTTCTGACCACAAGCCTCTGACCATAAGAGTCCCTGACAGGAGCCGACAACACTTCTGACTTATTTTGGACTACGATTGGACATTTTCCTGATGGCATAAATAATTATTTCCCGCTGACTACTATTTTCCTGATGGCAGCGATGGACTTAGTCGGTTTGCCCCCCCCCCCCCTCCCCCCGACGGTGTTGGGTGAGGGAAAATGAAAGTTGTTTGGGACCGATGTGTTTAACGCGGAGATAGGGGTGTCATGTGGACACGGAGCGAAGGTTGTGAGATTTACATGGGGCAAGGTCATGTGGACACAATTGAGATAGGTATAACGCTGAGAAAAGGGTCGTGTGACACTGTTACAATGGTGTCGTGTGACACTGTTAAATGGGGCGTGTATCATAGTTGAACGAGTGTGTTTTTGATATTGAAACTGAAATGAAACCAAAGAATAACTATTTTGTCTTTTTTAATGTCTTATTTTATAATTTACTTTTAAATCAAAAATGTGTATTTATGTACTCCCGGGCAAATATTTTTTTTTACAGTTTGGTGATGGGGTAAGAATAATATCGTAATTAACAGGCTAGTTGAAGCTCTTTCATCCAGATTTAATCGAAAATTTTTATCAAAAAGCAATTATGCTTGAAGCACAGTTAAAAGCCACCGTCAGACGTTGAAGACAAAAGACTAACTGCAGACCTTAAAAAAATTCTACCCAAAACATAATACTCCCTAATTACTGAAAACAGATTTTTAAAGAAATTTCCCAATTTCCCGACTACCCCCAGTGCATAGATGCCGGGAAAAAAAATGTGGTCTAAAAGTTTGAACTCGGGGGACCGGGAGATATGGAGGTTACCCAGGGGCCCACAGACTAAAGAGAACGTAAAATATTCCCAGTTTTAAAATAATGCCCCGGGGTGAACGAGTTTTTGAAAATGTTTTTCCTATCTCGCCGGGTGGAAGATTTACTCTCCCAAAAAGTCAAAATGCACGAACTAGGGGAATTAGAATTCCCCCAGAGAAAGAGAGGGGAAGGTTGCCCCCCTGAGTAACATTTTGAGAGGGAAAAGGGCAGGGCCTAAAGGGGCTCCAAGGGCCCCAAAGTAAAAACCATGCCAGTTTACCCCTGACAGCAACTGGGGAAACAAGTTGGGCGGGGTTTAGTTTGAAAGGGCGTTTGGGACCCAATAAAAACTCTAAAACAGCTTATGACAATGTAAAGGTGTTTTTGGCACCCTCCCCTACATGGGGAAAAGGGGGGTTTTAATAAAATTAAATTTAATTAATAAAAAGGGCATGAAATCACCCATTTGGGGGCAATATAAATTTTTTGAATAAATAATATATTAAATTTTTGCTGCGTCCTTTTCTTGAGGTCTCGATAACCATACAGTTTAAAAATGCCCAAAAATTTAAAATACGGGGGTAAAAAAAAAAAAATTGCTAGTGAGTCTTAATTATCGTTAACAGATTAGCATTGAAAACTCTAAAAGGGTTAAAACAGTTTTTTAAAACTTCTCCTTTTTGATTGAATACAATGCTTTGGAAAACACGTTTGCTGATGGTTTTATGGGGAAAGAGTTTCAAGAACACAAAGTAAATTAGGTTTTTCCCATCAAATTCGGGGGGGTTTTGAGCCAACATTTCCTTTGGTCTCAAGTCTTTTTGTTGGGAAATAAAACTTTTTACTGTTTTTTAATCAGTTGGTTTTAGAACAAACGGTTATAGAAAACCCCCCAAATTTTGGGTGGCCAAATCGGGGAAGAAAAAGTGTCTTTAAGACTTGTTTTAAAAACAAAAACCTTAAACCTTCTTTAAACCCCCAACCCCATGGTTTTTTGTTGCTTTCCTTAGAAAAAATTAAATGGAAATTTTATTTTCTATAATTTAAATTTTTTTTACATATTAAAAACTGCAACAAGTTATTTCAGTTATTTGGGGTAAAAATAAAAAATTAGGGCTACTTTTAATGCACGGGAAAAATTTAAAACATTAAAACTTTTTGTGTTTGAGATTCAAGAGTTTTGTTTTAGTTACTCCCCCAGGATTTTGCTGGTTTTGAAAAGTTTTTTCCTTTTAAATTGTCAAGTGGAAACATATCTGACCCCTCACACCCTGTAGTGGCTGCACTACCATCTCTTGTGCCGGGCTGTTGAAAAAACTCCCCTTTTTCTTTAGGAGAAACTTTCTCTTCTTGTTTCTTCCCCATGGAGAGTCTTTTTTTGCGGTGGTTTTTTTAGAGCTTTTTAAAAATTTTTGCTGAGCTGGAAAATATACATCTTATCTTTGGGGAAAACAATGCCCCCCCCCCCCAAAATTTTTTGAATTACGGGTTTTTTTAAACTTTTTTTCCACTTTTTTTTCAGACCCGAGCCCAATTATCGATCAAAACTTTTTTCGGGCGGGCTTTAAATTAAAAAGGGTTTGGGGTTTGGGGGAAATTTACTTAACTCAGTTTTCAACCCTTTTTTTTTTTTTATCTTTTGTGGGGGACATTTGTTTTGCCCTGCTTTTAGGTCGCTGTGTGTTGCTTCTTGCCTGATGTTTTTTGGTTTTTGCTGTTGGGTTTTCTATTCGTGAAATTTGGGCTGCTTGATGAACGGGTCGCTGTTTTGTTTCCAGAAAATTGTACCTTTTGCCTTTCCCTTTGGTTTAAAGCTTTTTGTTTGAAGAGAAATTTTAAGTTAATTTTACAGTTTTAAAAAATATTCATATTAATTACAAAACCTATGACTTATTTGAGATTTAAATTTTTTTTAAAAAAGTTCTTAAAATTTTCCGATCATTTTGCCCAAATTTTTAGCATTATTTTTCCTTTAGAAATTCCTTTTAATAAAAGGACTTTTTCAAATAAAATTTTGGGTCTTTAAATAAAATCTTTCCTAGAATTTCCTATTTAAAATCCCAAAGGGTTTTATTTCGGAAAAATTCCGGGTTCCAAAATCCCCAAATTTTTTACCAAGGAGAATTTTTAAACTGGGTCTTTTTTAATTTTAAAAGGGTTTGACTTTTTAAAATTTTTAGTAATTCGGGGGTTTCCCAAGAATTTCCCCATTTGTTTTTAAAGGGGAAAATTTTGTCCCATGTAAGTTGGGGAATCCCGTTTGAGAAAAGGAAATAATTCATTTTTGGAACTACGCTTTTAAATAAAAGAAAATTAATTTGATTTCCTATAAGGAAATTTGGCCTATATTTCCCCACCATGTGGTTGTTTTTTAAACCCTCCCAAAAAACTTTTAAGGGCCCAATTTGGAAACCCAAATTAAAAATTTTTTGGACTAACGTGAAAAAATAAACAATAATTTAGTGAAATAAATTGGTTTTTTGGGTTAAAATTGTGGGGCCTTGGAAAAGAAACTTGCCTTTAGAAACTCATGGAAAACCTTACCCATTTAAACCGCCTTAAAAAGGGGGAAAACCCCAAAAAACATTGGCAAACCCCCAAAACCGTTTTTAATTAAAAATTAGGGTTTTTTAAAAGTTTTCCAAAAGGATTAAAGAAAGGAGGAATGTTTTTGAGGTAAATTGGGGTTCATTTTCTTGGGTTTTACCCAACCCTTTTTCTTAAAGAAACCTTTAAAAAAATTTATTGCCCCCTTGGGAAAAAGGCCCCACCCTTATTTAAAAAATTTTTTAAATTCAAAGTTTCCCAATTTTGAAGGTTTTAAAAATTTAAAGGAAAAACTAAATTTCGAAAAAAAAATTTCAGGTTTCTTAATTTGGAAACCCCTTAAAGTTTATGTTTTTTTTTTCCCCCCCAAAATTTTTCGGAAAGGAAGTGCAAGTTAAAAAATTTTGGAAACTTGATTGTGGTTACAAAAAAATTCATAAAATTCCCCGGGCCAAATTTTATTCCCCTTAAAAATTACCCCGGGAAAATTTTTTTTTTTTTTAAATAAGAAAAATTTTTCAAATTATCGTTTTTCCATTTTGTCAAAATTTTCTGGTTGCCCCTCGGAAAAATATTAAATTTTCTGGAATTTATTTTTCCCTTTTTTAGCTTTTTTTTTAATTTTTTTTAAAATTTTAAAAAATAAAAATTTAAAGAAAAGGAAGATAAAATTTTCCCAAGTTTTTTTCAATTCAAGTGGTAACTAAAAAAAATTTTTAAAAGGCCCCAAAAATTTTTCCTTTAACCCCAAAAATTTCTTACCGGGGGAGTCAAAGAAGTTTATGAAAAATTTCTGGGATTTTGCTTCATGAAAATTTTTAGGTTGGGGAAATTTTAATTCCAGCGAATTTCTTTTTAAAATAAAAAAAGAAATAAAAAAATGGAGGGGCCTTTTTAAATATCAAATACCTTACCTTTTTTGGGATTTTTAAATTAAAAAAACCGTTCAAAATTAAAAAATCAAATTAAAAGGGTTTTTTAATAAATTTAAAAAAGGCAATTTTGGTTCCCCGGGGTGCCAAGGGAAAGCAAAATAAGGAAAAACAAGGGAAATTTTTCCAAAACCCGGGAAATTTTTTTGCCCAAAAAAGGAAAAACCCCAAAAAAGGGAAATTTCCGGGGAAAGAAAAAGGTTTTCCTTCCACCAAAGGGACCCAAGGGGAATTTAAACCCCCGTGCCCAAAGCGGAATTACCAAAGGGAAACAAAATTCCCGGGGAAACAAAAGGTAAACCCGAAAAAGAAAAGGTTTTACCCCCGGGGAAAAAGGAATTTTTCCTCAAAAGGGAAGGTAGGAAAAAAACCCAAGGAATCCACAAAAAAAGGTAAAAAAATAAACCCAACGAGGAAAACCCAAGGAATTTTAACCAAAACAGGAAAGAAAGGGTTTAAAACCAGGAAAAATATAAGCCGGGGAAAGAAAAAAGGTCCCACGGGGAAAAAGCGGGAATCCAAGAAAAAGCAAGGAAGGTAGCCACGAGGGAAAGAAAGGAAAGGTAGCCTCGGGGGGAAAGAAAGGAAGGGGTTAGCCAGGGGGAAAAAGAAAGGGTTTAAGCCACGAGGAAAGCAAAGGAAGGTAGCCGGGGAAAAGAAAGGGAAAAGGTAGCCACGGGGGAAAAAAGGGAAAAGGTACCCCCGGGAAAGAAGGAAGGAAAGCCACGGGGAAAAAGCGGGAAAGGTAGCCACGAGGGGAAAGAAGGGAAGGTAGCCACGGGGAAAAAAGGGGAAAGGGGGAAGGTAGCCAGGAGGAAAGCAAGGAAGGTAGCCCCCGGGGAAAAAAGCAAGGAAAGGGTTAGCCAGGGAGGAAAGCAAGGAAGGTAGAAAGGGGGGAAAGAAAGGGGAAGGGCTGGGCCACGAAAAAAAGAAAGGGAAAGGGTTTACCCACGAAAAAAGGATTGCAATCCTCGCTGGTGAATAGATACAACTAAAGGGAATGACGAAACTCACTTTTCCAAAGGGAAATCAGGGGTGTCAGTCTTCAAAAACCCAGACCCACCCATACAAATTCACACAAGGGGGTCCATCGTATACAGAGTATTAAGAATTCCCTTTGGTTTTTACTAAAAGCTACCCGGGAAATAAGATATTCAGAATTAAAAGAGAATTTTAAATTTCAGCTCTTGGGGGAACCCCCCTAAATTGGGTCCTTCCTAACGGAAATAAAAAGGGGAATTGTCAGCAACCCTGAAATTTTTGAAGGGACTATCACCTAAAAAAGAATGAAGGGTTTGGCTCAAAAAACGTGCGGGGGGCCCTGCGGGAAAAAATTCATCCACACCCCCGGAGTCCGGGGGTTATATAAAGGAAAACTTTACGACAACATTTTCTGCGATTTGTCTCTATAACCCGGAACCCCACCCTCTAACAACCACTAAAATTTTAAATGGTAAAATCTTTTGGAAAAGGGGTGGGGGGGGGTTTGTTTTATAAATTAAAATTTGGGTTTTGTAGGGGCCAGTAGAAATAGTGCGGGTGCTCTACCCCCTTTTTACCGTCATATGTTTTTTTGAAAAGAGAAAGATAAGGTATTTGGGGGCTTTGAACACAAGGTGTTTTTCGAAGGGTTGAAAAACCTAGGATTACAAAGGTGGGGGAAAATTTTACACGCACAACCGGGCGGGTGGGGGAATGGGGAAAAATGGCCGGGCTCTTTGCCTTCGGGGATCACCACCCCCGACGGGAAATGCTCTTTCTCCAAGGTGGTCTTTGTCAAAAAAGTGAATGTTTTCCCGGGACACAAATTTAAAGCTACAACAAAAAACCCATCTTCCCCCGGTTTAGTAGGTGACGAAGCTTTATTTTGGGCCTTTCGTTTTTAAAGGGGTTTGCTATAAGAAAGCGGGTTTAACGAACAGAAAGCGGGTTTTAAAGGGTAGGACCCCCAAAGGACCCCCAAAAATTGGGGGCCCCTTGTAAAAAGACAGGAAAGGTTTCCCGGATGATTTTATTCCCCTCAAATTTAACTTGTTGAGTCCATTTCTACTAAAAGTAAAGAAAAAGTAAACCTTTTTTGCCAAAACACTTTGCTGCCAAGATGCCAAATTTCCCTTGATCCAGATGGGACCCTTCATGGTTTTACCCATCAAAAAACCGGTATAAAAGTTGTTTTTTGGTAAAAATTTAAGAAAGGTAGGTGCTTCTTTTTAAAATCATGCTTTCAACCGAGTACGGCACCGGGGGAGTTTTGGAAAAAAAGGGAAGCAGGGGAAATTTCTGCGGGCTCTACACTGTTTCCTCAGTGATACCTTCAAGAAAAAAAATTTTCTAAGGTTGGGTTCTTAACGGGGGCAGCGTCAGCAAAAAACATCTAATTTGGGGGAAGGTGTTCCAGAGGGGAAACGGGGCTTGTCAATTTTTTAAGGAATATCTTTCCCCCAATGACCTTATTTATTTCATCCCCCAAACCCATGCTTTTTAGGCGATTGTACTCTACATTTACTTAAACCAAGTGAAGAAATAGATTTGACCCCCATGCCTAACCCTTTTAGGGATAGGGTAAGGGGCCCGAGGGCCCCAGGGTTTAGTATAAAACTGTCAAATTTCCCCTTTTTTCCCCCCTTGGGGGGGGAAAAGGGGGAGACCAGAGGGGGCCTAGTTTTTGGCTAGGCCCGGGGACCCGGTTTTCCCAAAGTTTTAGGTACTTGGCCTCCTTCCCTGGGGACTTGGGGCTCAGACACTCCCTAAAGAGGGGGGCCAAGGCCCCGGGGCCCCCACCCAAAATGCCCCGGCATGATAGGGCTTTCTTTGTCCCAAATTTTTATTTGATTTGGGAAAACACACATTATGCCTTTGCAAAAAGAAAAAAATATGTATTTATTTTTTTAAAAGGGCCCCCCCTTTTGGGGGGGGAAAATTTGCATCCTGAAAATTTCCTTCTTTTCCAAAAAGCAAAAAAACGACCAAATGATGGTTCGGGGATCCTGGGAAAAATTTGCCAAAGGTGGGCATTCGTAAGCCAAGGTTCCCACTGGGGCTTATATAACTATTAAATTTTTTTTTTTCCCTTTTTAAAAAAAATTTTTGTGTGGGAACGGATTAAACTATACAGTAAAAGGGCCCCGGGTTTATGGGGGGTTTTGCCTTACGGCGTTCCGCTAATACGGCAATGTCAAATTGGGGGACCAAAAAAATTTTTATTTCGGGAAACGGTCTTTCAAATTCGGCGCCCCCCCCGGGGTTTTTTACAAATTTTTTGTGACATTTATTATGTCAGGAAACTTTTCCCCAAATTTTTAAATGTTTTTTAAAATTTGCATATTTTTTTATGTTTCTCAGATAATTATACTTATGTGTACCTGTCCTTTTTAAAAAACTTTCACACTGTGCTGGGGGTGCAAAAGGGGCAAAATTAAAACGCCCAACTCATGACGCCAATACTACGTAATAAAAATCATCTTGGGCCACTAAATGTCTTTTTTTTACATTAATATAGGCCTTTTTTTTAATCCATCTAAAGATTTTTTCTCAAAAAATTTATATGAAAACCCTTACATAGCATATTAAAACATGAATTTAAAACATCAGAAAAAAATCTGATGTAAAAAATAGATTTGTTTACAAAACGCTGTGTAGGGAGTGTCCGGAAAGAATTAGTTTTTTTTTAGTTCAAAAAACTGGGGGGTAACTGTAGAAAAAAAAATTTTTTTCGTATGCCTTTATGTATAGCCAAATTTCCCACCCTTGTTTGGGGGTTTTGTGCTTTTTAAAAATAAATAATAATATAAATTTTTTAATTTTTATTAAAAAAAACTAATAATTTTTAATTTTTAATTTTTTTATTTATTTTTTATTATTAATATTAATTTTCTTTATTCACTCTAAAAATGGTGTGTTGCTGGGTTTTTTTATTCTGAATAAATTGTACAAAATTGTACAACATTTGATACCCTGCCTAAAACCCCTTTTAGGGTTTTGGGTAGGTTTCCCGGGGCCCGAGCCTTTTGTCATAAGACGTCATTTTTCCCTTTGCCCCCCTTGGGGGGGGGGGCTGGCAGACCCGAGGGGGCCTAGTTTGGGGGGTAGGCCCGGGACAGGTTTGGGCCCAAATATGAGGAAAGGGACTTGTGCCTTTCCCCCCGGCCTGGAGACTTAGGTCTCAGACACCCCCCCTAAAAAAGGGGGCCCAAGGGCCCGGGGCCAACCCACTTTTGGGAAAAGGCCGGGCCGGGGGGAATACCGGTTTAAACTTTAATTTTAATAATATTTTAAAAAAACTTGTAACCCAAAGTAAAGGGGGATTTGGGTTTTTTTTTAGGTTTTATTATTTTAAAATAAAAAAAATATTGAGGTTTAAAAGTTTTACCAAAAATCTTACAAATGGACGTGAATGAACTAAAAAATAGACACATTTAATACGCATTTTTTTTTCCCCCCTGACAAAGTTGGGTCGTTTTCCCCTTTCCGGTTTGTTTGTGTTCTTACATTGTCTCAGCTCTGTATCTCGTTCTCTCTTTCGTTAACTAGTTGGCTTCATTGGGATGGCGTCCAAGATTATCTGTAAAAAAAAGAGAAGTCGTAAGCCTCTTGTTTAAGTGCCAAGTTAGGGAAAATGTGTCCATTTTTATTTTATTCAAAAAAACCCCCCTTTCCACTCCCTTTCACACATTAAATATTAAATTTATTTTGGTAAGTAATAAGGTTTTACTCTGTGTGTTTTCTTAAACCCATTTTTATGTTTTTAATGCCTTTTTCTTTTTGCTAACTTAAAATTAAATTAGTGTAAAACTTGTTGCTGGCATTTATTGATATTTTTAAAAGCTTTTGATTAAAAAATATTGGGGCCGGGTGGAGGGACAAATTACACTTTCTTGTTCGCCATTAGAGAAAATTTTGTATGATTTTGCCCTTTTTGGGCCCCGCCATTTTCCCCCCCTCCGCTTTTTTTTTTACCCAAATTTTTGGCATGAAATTAAATTTAAATTTTCAAACCTTCGTTTAGAAAGAATCTTTAAAGGGAAATTGGGGGGAAAAAGAAAAAATTAGGGAACAAGGCATGTCGAGTTAATAAAATTTGGGGTCTGGGGCCCAGTTAGGGGAGGCCCGGGGGGTGTAGCCCAGGCTACCCTTTCCCGGGTAAATGCACTGACTTTAAAACAAATAAATACTTTCTCACTCTCTTCTATATTAAGACAAAACATATTTTTTTAAGGTAAATTAAAGAGTGTATGTATTGCATTTTTTCTCCCCTGGGATGTTTTAAAATTTATATATCAAGTATAGTTTGGGGAGCCGGTTTTTACCTACACCTGGGCTTTCCCGCACCTGACTTCCCCAAATAAGTAATATCACCTCTCTTACCTACATTTAAAATTAAAAACTTTAAAATAAGTAATGAATTTTCGTGACTGTATTTTACTTTTTGTGGGTTTTTAATGCCTGTTCCCATTTCTAACTTAAATTTTTTTTTTATTTTAAAAATTTTTGTTTTTTAAATCCCGGGATTTTTTAATTTGGGGAAATTTAAAAAATTGGGAAAAAAATTTGGTGGGGAAATTTGGGCTTTGGGGAAAAGTTTTCTTTTTTTGGGCCCCCCTGGCCTTTAACCCCCCCGGTTTTAAAAAAAAAATTTGTTGTCTTCCCTTTAAATTCTTTTTAAAGGGTAAAAATTGGGTTTTTCGGGATTTCGGGCTTTGGGGGAAGCCTGGGGGAAAAATTTCCCCTATAAATGGGGCCCAAATGTACCCCTTAATTTTTGGAAAAAAATTAATTTTGGGTTTTTTTTGTTCTTTTTACCAAACTTTGGGTTAATTTCCCCCAATAATAAGGGCCCCCCTTTCAGGGTTTTTTAAAAATTTTTTTCCCGGTTTTTTATTGGCTTTTACTGTTGGGAATGTAGTAAAATGCTTTTTTAAATTTCAAAAATTAAAAATTTTTAAAAACTTTTAATTTCTTAAATTAACCGAATTTAAAACCCTTGTTTTTGTTGGGTTTTTTTAAATTTTTGGAGTTTTTCCAAAAAGAAAAAAAAAAAAAAAAAATTTAAAATTTTGGGGGTTGGGTTTTTTTTAAGGAAAAATGAAAAACTCAAAATTCAAAATTTGCTTTTGGGAAAAATTTTTTGGAATTAATTTTAAATTTTAAAGGTTTTTGTTCCGGGAATTTTTAAATCGGCACACCCCAATTTTAATCCTTTTGGGCCCATTGGGTTTTTCCCTCATTTTAAAAACCCAAATTTTTAAAATCCCTTTAATTTCTTTTTAAAACTTTAGTTCAAGAACCCGCCCAAAATTCCCTTTTTCAAAAAATACCCAAAAAAAAAAAAAAATTATAAAAATTTGGCTTTTTTAAAAAAACCAAAAGATTTAATTTTAAAATTTGGGGGAAAAAAAATGGAATTCCTTTCCCCAATTAAAGGGTTTTTCTGTTATTTTCACATTCCAAGGGCCCATTTACCCCCTTGCTTTTCCCTTTTGGGAAACCCTTTTTTCCCACCAAAAAAAAATAGTTATTTTTAGAATTTTTATTTTAAAAAATTTTATTTAAAAAATCCCATTCAAATTTTTTTTAACCCACAATTGGTGAAAATTTAAATTTGGGATTTTAACTCCCCCAAATAATTTAAAAAACCTAAAAAATTTGGGGCAAATTTAGCCTAAATTTTAAAAGTTTCCCCTTTTATTAGTAAAAATCTCCCCCTCTTTTATAAATTTTCCATTTAAATTTTAATTCCCAAAAAAAGATTTTCCCAAGGGAAAAAAAGAATAAAAGTATAAATAATTAAAACCCCATGAAATTTATTTCCCCCAAAATTTTTATTTTTTAATGGCTTGAAAGGGTTTTTTTACTCCAAACTGGAAAAAAAAAATCCAAATTTCTCATATTTTTAAATCTTTTTCCCGTTTCCTTTTTCCCCCCAAAATTTGAAACCACCAAATTTTTTGGAAAAAAGTATCACGGGAAACCAAAACCCCCTGGGTTCCAAAGCCTTAAATTATGGGAAAATGGACACTGAAAAGGGGAAAAACCCTTTATATTTTTCCCCTTTCTCCCTTTGAAGCCCCAAAAAATTTTTATAGATAAAAATTCTTTGTTAAATTTTTGGGATTACAACTAATTTAAAATCCATAATTTTTTTTACCAAGGTAAAGGGTTTTTTTTTTTTTAAAATTTTAAAAAGCCTTTTACCTCAGGGAAAAGCCACCCAAGAAAAATAACAAATATTTTTTTTAATGTTAGTTTTTAAGTTAAAAACTTGATGACCTCCTTGCATACTTTAAATTTTCTAAATGTTAATTTTGTCTTTCATTATTCTTACTGAAATTTGGGTCAAAAAGTGACTTAAAGATATCTTTGTCTTCCCGTTAAAACAGCCTTAACCTAACTGTAGGCCTGAACCCATTAGCAGGTGGCACTGCTATAGATTATTTAAATGAATTAGAATGTATTAAAAACCACTTGCCCAATTTTTGGTTTAAAAAATGGTGAATATATTTGCAAAAATTTTCTCAAAAATTTATAAAAGCCTAGAACAGTTGGGAGTAATCTACTATTACCCCAAACAAATATTTACAATTTAGTGAAAACCTAGGACACATGGAAAAATGATTCAGAGACGAATAAAGACCATCTAAAACTTATAGGGGGACTTCAAAATAAACCCCAAACCCAAACATCATAGATTTTTTCAAAAAAACCCATGAGGAATTGCTTTTCTACTCCATTAAAACTCAGTTTAAAAAAGAATCTCTGAGATAAAATGCCTCATTACTTGACCATTTCTGGACTAAAACTATATTTTCACTAAAAAGCGAGATAAAACAGGTTAAAACACAGATAACCCCTATACATACTACCCCAACTTTTTTATAATCAAAATTATGTAAAAATGTTTAAGACTATGGACGAATAAACAATAAATACTTTTTTTAGGGATTATGTGACATTTTATGACAGAGAGGGGCTAGCAGTCACCCACCCAATTTTCTGATGAATGGGTCAAAATATACATATAAAAAAAAAAACAAAAACCCCTAAAAATGGCATTGTCAAATTAAAAAAAAGCAGATACAACAAGGAAAATTAAACAGTCCATTTGGGTTTCAAATATATTGATAAAAAAGGGTCTATTTAAATAAACCCCGTTTTTGATTGGGTCTAATAAAAAAAGAAAAGATGAAAAAAAAAACATGTCAATACTTATAATTTTTTAAAAGAAAGTTCTAAACAACTGCATTATGCAAAAAAATTTTAAAGAAATGAAAGGGGAATAAAAAAACCTGCCCAAAAACCCCCTCTGAAATTTTGGATTAAAAAACCGTTAGGGAAACAGAGATATTAACTTTAAAACCAGATCTCAAAACAGCAAAAGTTTTCCCCAGCTGTTTAAAGGAGGCCCATCCAAATAATTGAATAACTATAATGTATATCAAAAATTGGATTTTTTCTATTTAGGAATTTAAAAAAAAAAAAATTTCACAAGGGATTTACTCCTTTCTGAAAATCCACAACATTTCCCAAAACCCCCCCAATTCAGGTTTTGGGTGGGAAAAAATTTTTAAAAAAAGCCCAATTATACCAATGCTTGAACTATTATATACAGCACTCAAAAAAACGAATATCCTATGGGGCTCTTTATAGACCTATGGAAAGCATTTGATTAAAGTGGACTATAATCTCTTGCACCTAAAAATTTGAACATTATGGCATCAGAGGACATTCCCTCATATATATAAAATATTAATTTAGCAATAGACATCAGTTGTCACCACTACTCAGCCTGTATACCTGGAGTATACTGGAGAGGGTTTCGGGGGTCAATGCCCCATGGCCCGATCTGTGGCCAGGCTATGGTGGATCAGGACCTGATCAACAGGCTGTTACTGTTGGTTACACACAACCCAATGTACAAACCACAGCCCAGCTGGTCAAATACTGACTTTAGGTGCCTGTCCAGCGCCTTCTTGAAGACAGCAGGGGTCTAGTGGTAAACCCACTTACGTATGCTGGAAGGAAGTTGAACAGTCTTGAGCCCTGACACTTATTGTGTTCTCTTATCATGCTAGTGACACACCTGCTTTTCATTGGGGAGATGTTGCATCAACTGTCTAGTCTTTTGCTTTCACAGGGAGTGATTTTCGTGTACAAGTTTGGTACTAATCCCTGTAGGATTTTCCATGTGTATTAAAATCATGTATCTCTCCCACCTGCATTCTAGGGAGTACAGGTTGAAGAACTGTAGTTGTTTGAGTGCTTCAGGGTAGTGTCCTTGGCCACTACTCTGTCTCATTTACATCAATGACCTCCCCAGTGCAATCTCAACTCCTGGAACCAGTTCTATTCGCAGATGACACTTGTTAGTCTTCTCTCACCCAAACCCGACTATGCTTAGAGACAAAACATGGGTGATGTTGCATGCAAAGTATGTACCCTTTATTCGGAGCATGTAAAACACACTCATAAAAGGTTACCTCCAACCAGCGAACCAGGTAGCTAAGATTTGATGATTTCGAGGGCCCCATCATCAAATCGGCACCTAGGTTCAGCCAATCATATTGTGGAAATGGCAATTGTGAAGGTGACTGGACACCACTCACTTCTCAACCTTGTAATTTCACCCAGCTACTGGTTGAACACGGTTGTTCATTCTATCTCCAAGCTGTGTCTTTGCCTTTGTTTATGGTGTTGTACACATACATTTCCAACTGTATATAGTGTACATACTTGTAAATACTTATAATTGCATTTGGTGAAGGAAAATATGTGCTCCAATGTTGTTGGAGTTATATATATAACGAATGACAACACAGCCATCTGTAGTCTCTACTGCCTCTGCTGCTGCCTCCACCACCACTATGGAAAGCTTATCTTTCAGTGGCCCTTATACATCTATGTTATCTTATCTCCAAACAAACTCTGCCACCACCACAATTCCTAACATTTGTAATGACATATTTTAAATATGATTGGGTGGCTGGGCATTTGTGAAATGGAACTCTGTGAACCATTAACTAATATTTTTAATTTATCTCTTCAAACAGGTGTAGTGTTTGATATGTGGAAGATGGCTAATGTAATCCCTATTTTTAAAGCAGGGGACAAGTCATTACCGTCAAATTACCGCCCAGTAAGGCCTGACCTCAATTGTAGGCAAATTACTAAAGTCAATTATAGCTGAGATTATAAGAAGCCATCTGGATAAGCATAATCTGATTAATGATACTCAGCATGGATTCACGAGAGGCTGATCCTGTCTAACTAATTTATTAACTTTCTTCAGTAAAGCTTTTGAGGCTGTGATTCATGATAAAGTATTTGTATTATTTACTTAAATTTTAGTTTGGTTTTTGATAGAGTACCGCACCAAGACTGTTAAAGAAAGTGGCAGCTCATGGAAATTGGGGGGGAAAAGTGCTCCCCTGGATCGAGCCATGGTCACAGCCAAGAAGCAGAGTTTTCTTTAAATGGGGTTAAATCCAATTTGGGGTCTGTAACAAGTGGCATTCCACAGGGATCAGTTTTTTGGGCCCATTGTTTTTTTATAATATATATCTTAATTCTTGTGGGGGAATTCTATTTGAAATGAACAATTCGCCAAAAACAAAAGAAAGGTGGGGAAAAAATTGTTTCAAACGTAGATATCGGGAAAACTTCAGGGGGATTTAGACAAACCCCAATAAAAAATATTCCAGTAATTAATTTTTATGTGGGCTAAAAGAAGTTTAAATTTTATGTAACTCACGTCACTTGTGAGATGGTTTGAAGCGAAGAGACTGAACCCCAAAATAATCCCCGGGTCCTGGTTTGGGGTTTTTTTTAAAGGGGTTTTAAAGGGAAAATGCAAAATGGGAAACTCTTTTAACCAAACTAATTTTTTTAATTTATCCTTCAAACGGGTTTGTAGTGTCGGGTTATGTGGAAGATGGTTAAATGAAATTCCCTTTTTTTTAAAAACAGGGGAAAAGTCTTTTCCGTGAAATTCCCGCCCAAAAAGCCGGGCCCTCAATTGAAGGCAAATTACAAAAGAGTAAATTATAGCTGAGATTATAAGAACCATCCGATAAGCATGTTTGTTTAAAATGAAAATTCGCAGGGAATTCACAAAGGCCGGTCTTGTCTAACTAATTATTAACTTTCTTCAGTAAAGCTTTTGGGGGCTGTTGACCACGTTTAAAGGGAAATTTGATTTTTTATTTACTTGATTTTAGTAAGGCTTTTGATAAGTTCCGCCCCCCAAGACTTTAAAAAAATTTTGGCAGCCCCCTTGGCTTTGGGGGGAAAAAAGTGCTCCCCGTGGATCGATCATGGCTCAAGAAATCAAGATTTTGGATGACAAAATTAATAGTGTTTGAGCAAATTTCCCGGGATAAAACCACAAAGATAGGTAGGATAATTGTTTAAAAAACTTTAGACGTTTTTGGAATTTTGGGAAAGGTTTTAAAAAACAAACTCTTTTCTTGGTCAAAAAGTGGCAGATGCAGTTAAAAAAAAAATTTTTTCCTCCCCACCTCCCGTCGCCCCTTAAAAATTTTCTTGGAACGTTTCCTCTCTCCCGACCTTTACATCTTAGTCTTGACGTTGAGTCCCCCTTTTCCCACTAAGTCCCTTTTGATACCCCTCAATTTCTCAAAAGAGAAAAGGGACCAATGAAGGGTTACTTCATCCCCTTTTTATACCTTATTTTGTCTTTCTCGATTTTATTCGCCCTTTCGTTTGGAATTTAAAATTTTTTTTCCTTCCAAGGCGAATATTTTCTCAAACCCTTTGGGTTTTCTAGGGGGTTCCTCTCTCTCCTGTTCTTGCTAATCTTTACATGGAATAATTTTTGGGGACTGTTCTTCCTTTCTATTGATGTGGCGCCCCTTTATTTTTTGGCTTGCTATTGGAGGACATCTTTGCCTTTTTTTTTTGGGCCTTTAAGGGGTCTAGTCCCCTTTCAAACCCTTTTTCGATGCCCCCTTTTTTTTCTTTTCCCCTTCCATTAAATTTTTTAAACTACTTTTTTTTTTCATGCTTTCTTTTGCCAAGTAAAATGTTTTTTTTCTCCTTTTTCTGTGCTTCTCCGCATTTGCGATCCTCAGTTCCTTGAACAGGAAAATTTTCACTCCCTTTGTAATTCCCTTTTCTCGTTTGGCCCAACCCCTCCCCTTTCAGGTGCTAAAAATCTCTTTTCCCCCAAACTCTAAATGATTTCTGACCGTTCCCAAATTTTCGATTCTTTTTGGGTTTTGTGAAACCCGGGGTTCCTTTTTATGGGAACCCCTAAATAGCATTTTGTTAAAGATAAAAGTTCGAATAGCTTGGTGGAAAATAGCTTATGAGAGGAACTTGGGAGAGGGAAAAATTTTTAACGTTTTAAAAGTTGGGTTTTCCTCGTGGGGTTATTTGTGTATTTAAATTTGCTTTGTTAGGGGCTCTCCAGAGTCACCAAAGTTGCAGCTGGGGGTCTTATGACTAAACCGAGTCAGGAAACCCCTTTTCCCTAACAAACCCCCTTTCCTAACCAACCCTCTGTCTCTCCTTGAAATTCAAATGGAGTCTTGTAATTGTTTTTTTAAATAGGGAACGCCCCTTCTCTCGGTTTCTAAGTAAATTTTTTGTTTTTGGCCACTGACTGGGTTTGTGACATTTTGGTTTGGAAGAGGGTTTGAGGGGGGGTTTGATAGGAAGGAATTGGCAGAGTTGAAATTAGGGAATGGGGGTAGGTATAAAGAATTAAATTTTTAAAGGGATGGCTAAATTTTTTGGAATTTCCCTTGTTTTTCTTCCTCTTTTAATTTCCAAAGTAAACAAAAAAGTAATTTCCGTTTCCAAACTTTATGATGTTTTTTTCCCCACTCTGTTTCGTATTTTTTTCGTTACTGCTTTACACGTGGCTCAAAACTATTTTCCTTCTGTTCCTTCTGTCAAAAAAAATGTTCTCTCCTTTCCCATACCCCCCTCATTTCTGACTTAAAATTTTTAAAACTGAAATCTTCCCTTTCGTACTCCCTCCTATTTCGCCTTCATTTTTAAACGTGTTTCATCACTAACAACTCTAGCTATTCTACTACTATTGCTTTAAAAAACAGCAAAATTTTTCACTTACTACCCGATTTTTTTTCTCATTTTTTATTACCCAATAGTCATATCATTGCTGTTACTTTTTACTCCTTGTTATTACTAAGAAAACAAATGAAAATTTATATCATGAACAAAAAAAAATTTCTTTCCCCCCCTACAAGAAGGGCAACAGTCAACCAAACCACCTTTTACTTTTACTGAAATAAAGAAAGCTAACCCCAAAAAATCCCTCATTTTTTAAAAATAAAATCTAGTAACCCCCATAATATACCTTTTTTCTGAATTAAAGGGTATTAACCTCACAAAATCACCCTTTTCCCAGACATATACAAGACTAGTAACTCACAAACATTTTGAGTGAATACACTTCCAAAAATGCAGGCTAGCTAACCCCAAAAAATTTTCATTCACTAAATTACAAAGGTAGTAACCTCACAAAACCCCTCTTTTCACTTGATGCAAGGCTCCCCCCTCACCAAAAATCTTTCACTTCAACCCTTTTTGCCCCATGTCAATACTGGTCTTGGCCTTTAAATGTCATTACCCGGTAGTGCCCCATGTCATTACTGGTTTTGCCTAACTTTATTACCTAGTACTCTGCCCTTTACTGTATTACCCGGTACCCGCATGCAACAAGATTCAAAAAAATTTTGGGCCCAACATTTAAATTTTAAAGGGTATTATCACCCCCGGGTAAATTTAACCGTTTATTACACAAAAACCAATTGTCACAATAACAAAACTTTTGTCTAAACTAGCTTTTCAAGGTGTAATTTTCTTTTTAGTCAGGGGATGAAAACA
>NW_026495935.1:0-14739 GCF_026875155.1 Cherax quadricarinatus | reverse complement strand
GAATTTTTAAATTTTATTATTATTATTATCCTGGGATTTTGGCCGGTGATACTATTTTAAAAGGGTTTGCCTTTCCCTATCTCTCCTCTGGCTTCACGCTCTGCCTTTACTCTTCCACACGAGACCCAATAAAACTGTTTTGTAATACAAAAACACTCGTGATCAGACCCATTTCTCTGCACAATTTACTGAAACAATCTTGTACTGAGAACAATACTTTCTATTGTAATAACCACTGTTATTATATACTGCATGACATGACTTAAGTCGTTTGGATTTTTTGTGAAGCTAAATTTGCACGAAGAATCATGCAGTGAACGTGTTTTCATGATGAATTTTTGCAGTGAACGTGTTTTCATGATGAAATTATGCAGTGAACGTGTTTATGATGAATTATGCAGTGAACGTGTTTCATGATGAATCATACAGTGAACGTGCTTCATGATAAATCATGTAGTGAACGTGTTTCATGATGAATTATGCGTGAACGTGTTTCATGATGAATTATGCAGTGAACGTGTTTCATGATGAATTTATGCAGTGAACGTTTTTTCATGATGAATCATACAGTGAACGTGCTTCATGATAATCATGTGTGAACGTGTTTCATGTTTGAATCAAGCAATGAACGTGTTTCATGATGAATCTTTGCAGTGAACGTGTTTCATTTTGAATCATGCAGTGAAAGTGTTTCGTGATGAATCATACAGTGAACGTGTTTCATGTTGTTTCATACATTTGAAAGTGTTTCATGATGAATCATGTAGTGAACGTGTTTCATGTTGAATCATGCAGTGAACGTGTTTCATGTTAAAATCATACAGTGAAAGTGTTTCGTGATGAATCATACAGTGAACGTGTTTCATGATGAATTACAGTAAAAGTGTTTCATGATGAATCATGTAGTGAACGTGTTTCGTGTTGAATCATGCAGTGAGCGTGTTTCATGATGAATCATGTAGTGAACGTGTTTCGTGTTGAATCATGCAGTGAGCGTGTTTCATGATGAATCCTGTAGTAAAACGTGTTTCGTGTTGAATCATGCAGTGAACGTGTTTCATGATGAATCATTGTAGTGAACGTGTTTCGTGTTGAATCTGCAGTGAACGTGTTTCATGAGGAATCATGTAAGTGAACGTGTTTCGTGTTGAATCTTGCAGTGAAACTTGTTTCATGAGGAATAAATGCAGTGAACGTGTTGAACAACAGATGCTCCCTTTTTTCACATCTGTTGTAAAAGGTCCCAGCTGCTGCCGTTATAGCAGCAACAGTAACAGTACCCCTGTAGCGGCGGCGGCAGCGGCGGCGGCAGCGGGAGCAGCAGCGGTGGTACTGTTTGTACACAGTGAAATGCATTTTGACCGTTCAATTTGCTCACGTCAAAAAAATCATTTACTTCCCAAAAATATCTACACTGTTGGTTGTTTCTGGAATCTGTTTACAGAATAGAAAGCGGGACAACTTTCTCGGTCACACTGGTGCCTCACAGACAACCGCTGGCTGAGTAAGTTTTGTTATCCAGTTGAACAGAGGCCTCGTTACTTTTTTTTTTTTTTATTTTTTATATTTAAAATTAAAAATCCCCCCAGTTTAGTGGGGCATCCAAAATTTGTTACTAGTGGGGTTTATTATTGGAAGTGGGACTGATTCGAGTGGATCTGCATTTTTTCCCTTTCACTGTGGCTGTCTCCCCCCGAGGCAGGGTGACCAAAAAAAAGAAAGCTTTTCTTTTTCAATTTAAAATTTATACAGGAGAAGGGATTACTAGCACCGAGCACCCGCCATTTAGCCGTCTCCTACGACACATGACTTACGGAGTAAGAATTCTGTTCCACTTCAAATAGAGATGAAAAGAACTAAGAAATGAAAACAAGAACTATTAAGGAAAAACAGAAGAAACATCAGATAGGTTGGGGTATACATATACGTGTTCACGTATATGTAGAGTGACCTAGTGTAGGGAGAAGTAGCAAGATTTACACTTTATCCTGGTGTTTATGATAAAACGAAAAGTCACCAGCGACCCGACCATTCAGTAAAAGAGATACAGGTTTGTTTCACACTCACTTAGCAGGACGGGAGTACCTCCCGGGTGGTTGTGTTTTACCAACCTACTACCAAAAGGACGGTGTACCTCCCTGGGTGGTTGTGTATGCCAACCCACTACCACAGGACGGTGTACCTCCCTGTGTGGTTGCTGTCTATCAACCTACTACACAGGACGGTAGTACCTCCCTGGGTGGTTCTGTTACTAACCTACTACCACAGGACGGTAGTATCTCCCTGGGTGGTTGCTGTCTACCAACCTACTACCACAGGGGCGGTAGTACCTCCTGGGAGGTTGCTGTCTACCAAACCCACCACCACAGGACGGTAGTTTCCTCCCTGGGTGGTTGCTGTCCTACAAACCTACTACCACAGGACGGTAGTACCTCACTGGGTGGTTGCTGTCTACAAACCCACCACCACAGGACGGTAGTTTCCCCCCTGGGTGGATGCGGTCTACAAACCTACTACCACAGGACGGGGAGTACCTCCTGGGTGGTTGCTGTCTACAAACCTAATACCACAGGACGGTAGTACCCCCTGGGTGGTTGCTGTTACAAACCTACTACCACGGACGGTAGTACCTCCCTGGTAGTTGCTGTTACCAACCCACCACCAGGGACGGTAGTTTCTCCCTGAGTGGTTGCTGTCTACAAACCTACTAACACAGGACAGTAGTACCACCCTGGGTGGTTCCTGTCTACAAAAACCTACTACCACAGGACGGTAATACTCCCTGGTTAGTTGCTGTCTACCAACCTACCACCAAGAGGACGGTAGTACCTCCCTGGGTGGTTGCTGTCTACAAAATACTACCACAGGACGGAAAATACCTCCCTGGGGGTTGCTGTCTACAAAACCTACTACCACGGACGGTAGTACCTCCCTGGGTGGTTGCTGTCTACAAAAACCTATACCACAGGCGGTAGTACCTCCCTGGGGTAGTTGCTGTCTACCACCTGCCCCAAAAGGACGGTAGTAACCCCTGGGTGGTTGCTGTCTACAAACCTACTACCCCAGAAAGGTTTTGTACCCCTGGGTGGTTGCAGACTACAAAATACTACCACAGGACGGTAGTACCTCCCTGGTTAGTTGCTGTCTACCAACCTACCACCACAGGACTGTAGTACCTCCCTGGTTTGGGTTGCTGTCTACAAACCTACTACCACAGGACGGTAGTACCTCCCTGGGTGGATGCTGTTACAACCTACTACCACAGGACGGTAGTACCTCACTGGGTGGTTGCTGTCTACAAACCTACTACCACAGGAGGGTAGTACCTCCCTGGGTGGGTTGCTGTTTTACCAACCTACTACCACAGGACGGTAGTACCTCCCTGGGTGTTGCTGTCTACCAACCTCCACCCAGGACGGTTTGTACCTGCCAGGGTGGTTGCTGTCTGCAAGCCTCACCACAGGAAGGTAGTACCTCATGGGTGGTTGTTGTCTACAAACCTACTACCACAGGAGGGTAGTTATACGTGTCCCCTCTGTGGTTGCTGCTACCAGCCTACTACCTCATTAAGGTAGTACCTTCCCTGCTGGTATGCAGCCTACGCAAACCTGCTATGGACTCATCGGTAGTACCTCCTTGGTGGTTTGTTGTCTACCAAACCTACTAACAAGTGCAGGTTGGTAGTACTCCCAGGGTGGTGTCCTGTCCACCATACGCTTCCACAGGATGTAGTACCTCCTTTGGGGTATTGGCTGTCTGGGCCCACCCTCTAACCACAGGACGGGTAATACCTATCTGGGTGGTTGTTTCTACCAACCTACTTCCACAGGACGGCAGTACACCTATCTGGGTGATTGTTGTCTAACAACCAACAACCATGAAAGATGGATAATACATCCCAAGGTGGTTGTGGCATGCAAAGAGTACGTAACCTTTATTCGGCGCTGGACACACCTCAATTTACAGGCTATCTCCCCCAACCATCGAACCAGGTTGCTAAGATTTGATGATGGGGCCCCATCCGTTCACACTAGTGACCAGGTTTCTAGCCAATAAGAAGTGGATTGACAATACGCAGAGTTAAGTGGATACCGCTCTCCTGCTGCCCTTGTCAATCCGTTCTAGAGCCTGGTTGAAGCACGGTCTAGCTATCTTGTGGCTCTATTTCTGCCTGCTTACCGTGGATTGCACTATATTTATCACTGGTACATAGTGGTAACATATTTGCTGTTAATAATGGTGAAGATATAAAAGTCTAAACTTTTTCTACTAGTGTTATTTGACTCCCAATACACCTGGGATAACAGGCCATTTGAAATCCTAGGTTGTAATATGGGTACCTGTCCGAGAGCTGGACTTAGAGAAACGGTTGAGCTTAGGGAATCTTGTAGCAGAACATTGTGTAGCTTGCTGTTTCGCTCGCCTTAACAAATTTTGCGTGCAGTTTGCTTATGATCAGCCTTGCTATAGGGTGATCGTTCACATCTCGCTACCAGCTTGTTCAGAGTGCTACGCTTCGCTATTGGCGGTCAATCTTGTGTGCAGTCGGCTTGGCTTGTATGCGTATTCTGCACTCGACTGTGCAAAGCTAAGCGTGTCTGCAAATTAACGTGTTACGTTGGGTTATTCGTACTGGCATAGCGAATAACTATGCCACCTAGACGAGTCAGAGAACGCCTGGAGTCGGCATATACTTTGCAATCACCTACCTAAATTGTCCCTACAGCGTTGCTGGCAAATTGCTCGTTCATTGGCATTCCGCTATAAACGCACTCTCACCAGCTGCGCAAACTGCGTTCACTTATTGCTGACATTACTTATTGAAAGAAGAATGGACATCAAACTCCTCCCTCTACGGGAGCTGGGGCAAAAACTCTTTATGTTCTCGCGATTGAGAAGATGATACACCTACGGAGCAAAATGGACAGTAAGGTTCAAGCTGGTTGCCTCGAGTGAATCAGCGTCGTTGGCACTTGAGCTGGCAAAAATCACGCTGGCGCAAACTAGGGAACAGAGAGCATTCGCTAGGAAGGAATTTGATAGGGAAAGAGAAAGGGAGCAGTTTTCGCATTCTGTAAACGATTCAGTTTACAAAAAGCAAAGTTTAAAAAAAAAAAAAAAAAAAACAGCTTGTTCCCCGCTTCATGAGGCCGAACCAGAGCAATTTTCGAAAGCTTCGAAAAACAGGCTTCGAGCCTAGAGGTGGCCGTAACAGCAACTGGTCAGCGTGGTTCATACAGCATTATTGGGTAAGGCACAGGAATTTACGTCGGTATTAACTGACGCTGGAATTCTCCTGATTAACAAGTAGTGAAGACCACAGTGTTTGGGAAGCATATACATGTAGCCCAGCTAAATATCGTAAGACCTACAGAATTGAACAGGCGGCAGCTTGGTCAATTCCCTGGTGGATCTTTTTGTTAGACGCATAACCAAAGCTTTAATCCAGCTGGTATAAAAGTCGAGTGTGTCTCTACATTGAGGAGCTGGTGCAGCTTAATCTGATGATAAACCTGCTGGCGTTCTGTGGGACGAAGGTTTCTTGTCTTTCTGCAGGATCGTGACTTAACCACTGACATTGGAGGCGGCCAGGTTGGCTGATTACCTTCGAAACGGAACCGCTCCTTGTCCGAGCGGTCCCGTCTCTCTTTCAACAGTCTGCGTGAGCAGAGATCGATCAACATTGTAGAAAGAAGTGCCAGCCGAGGAGAGCGTCTACGACATCCAACCAAGTCACCTGGTGAGCACGCTTCCCCCCCCCCCCCCCCCCCCCCACCCCCCCCCCCCCCCCCCCCCCCCCCCCCCCCCCCCTCCCCCCCCCGCCCCCCCCCCCCCCCCCCCACCCCCCCCCCCCCCCCCCCCCCCCCCCCCCCCCCCCCCCCCCCCCCCCCCCCCCCCGCCCCCACCCCCCCACCCCCTCTCAACATATGTCTCCCCTGCTGAGAGGCAAACTACTATGGAGCATCTCGACAACAATATCAGAGAGGCACACCAGACCCGAACGACACCACTTGCAACATCACAGGGAGTAAAGGGCAAGCCTGTCCGTCTGCTTCAGGTGCAATAAAGTAGGTCCATCATTCCAACGCCCCCCAAAAACCTCAAAACCAATCGAAAATCTCTAATATCCCTAGTAATCATGTCCCCTAGAGAAAGTAGAAAAAGGTATGGCCCCTTATATTGGCGAAGTCTATTCCTACAGAAAACTCAGAACCAACTAAAGTAATACCTTTAGAGATCCTGAGCATATTGCTCCTCACTTGTCAGAGAAGGAATATACCCCTTTCAGAGAATTACATCCTTGAATACCCAGTTTTATTTAAGCCTATGGAGGAGCTATATATTCAGATCCTTTGGCATAAAATTTATGTACAGTGCAACATATTTACACTGGACTGACTGTAATGTTATCTCAAAAGGATACCATGAAGAAATGCCATGTTATTTCCTGGGAAATAACTTACTACTGTTACTACTCGTGTCCTGAACCTATAATGATTAATTGCTTCTCCGGTGTTGGCCTAACTCGGGGCAACTTCCCAAGGGATGTCTGTGAGAGAATGTGACCTATCCTTGACGACCTCCGATCTCGGAATAGACCACATTGTTTTAACGAGAAAACTGGCCAGAGCCTCGTAGAGCAAGTGAACAGACCCCGATCAAGCCTTCCAATTCCCAGGTTGCAGGATTGCCAAGATGTCTCTGGTTTCCATTCCGCGAGGGACTGTCCCTTCCGGGAGGAATAAACAACGAAAGGACCTCTTTAAAAATCGCTTTTGAGGCAGCCATGGGTAAATCCTCTGGTCATCCAGTCCAAGTATAAGTTAAAAAAATGATATTTTGGTTTGCACTGACCTGGTAAGATATAGAGGGCCGCAATTATACGACAGTTTAGTGGATCACCAAGTAAAGACCTCAGATATTAAATAAAGCCATATACGTCATTCGGAAGGGCCTCTTAGGGACTTAGCAAAAACCTTGTATAGAATCACAAAAGAATTTTATTGGCCAAAATTAAAGAAAGGACGTAAGAATCATATTAGGTGTTGCCGAGAATGTCAGCAATTGGAAAACCTGGACATTTCCATTAAACCTGCACCTCTCCAACCCATACCTGCAGAGTGGAGAACCTTTTGCAGATTTAATTATAGATGTGTAGGTCCCACTACCTAAGTCAAAGTCGGAAAATCAGTATTTATTTACAATTAAGGATAAAGTAACCGATATCCTGAAGCGATCCCCATCGTTAGTGATTCAATACCTATAGCTAATCTCAAGCATATAACAAAATTCATTTCTTGTTTCGGCATTCCCTAAACTATCCAAAGTGATCAATGTACTAACTTCACTGCCAACCATTTAGAAGTATTAACTAGGTTAGGGATAATTCACAACTTATCCACTGCCTATCACCCTCAGTTCCCCAGGGCGCCTTGGAAAGATTTCCACCAACATTAAAAACAATGAATGAGAAGTTTTTTGCATGCACTTTCGACAGATGGGCTAATCTCTACCTTTGTTGGCTGTTCTCCAGTACGGAAGACGGTGCAAGAGTATCAGGGTATAGTCCGTTGAGCTGATCTTTGGCACAATGTACGAGGTCCTCTTCTTCGGGCACAAAGAAGGAGGATGGAAGATGGTAGCACAAGCACTCTACACCCGGGTCTATCAGGTTGCAGGTGGCAACGGTGAGTTGCCACGGCTTAAACCAAAGATAGCCCAAAAGCAAGAATGAAACAGAGGTATGACAAAAGTGCACAATTCCGCTCCTTCCCTCCAGGAGTAACAAGGTGTTGGTGCAGGAACCTATACCTGGCCACACCTTGAAAGCTAGAATTACGTTACGGGACCTATGCAGATAGTAAAGTAATTATCTGTATTTAAATTATGTGGTAGCTCCCATTTGATAAGTCTCAAAAACAAAAACTTCCCACATTAATCAAATCAAGGCCCTTTCATACACCAGATAAAGTCCCCAGTAATGACTCTGTCCTCTACCTCTGAGGCCGAACTCTGACTCTTTGCACTCTATCACTGAAATTAATCCTAAGACTTTCAAATCTGTCCATCCTCAAGGAATCCTGCCCGTTAATGGATTTATTATCTTAAATTACAAGCCACCAATTTAAACTGAGCTTCTACAGTCATATCCTAATATTTTTTCGGATGTGGGCCGAAAAAATGTACGTATAGGTTACCATGATGTAGAAGGGGAAAAATATAAACCAATAAACGCTCCCCCTAAACAGAGCTAATCAGAAAAGCAAAGGCTACATCAGCAGGAAGTAGACTTCTAGTTAGAACATGGTTTTAGTGGAGGGTCATCTAGTCCATGGCTTCACCATGCATCCTAGTAAAAAGGCTGTATGGAGGGTTTCGTATGTGCACAGACTACCGAGAAGTGAAGAGGTCACAATCACAGATGCTTACCCTCTCCTCGTTCTGGATGACTCATTGACTTTGTGGGTAAGGCTACTTTTGTGTCCAAATTAATCTCCTTAAAGTTCACTATCAGGTACCTTTGAACCAGATAAGGGCAGCTCATAGTAGAAATCTCTGCCTCGTAATTCCAGGAGTCATATCAGAATAGCAGTTACCCCCTTCGGAATGAAAAATTCCCCTCTCTTCATTCCAGAAACTACATCCATCAGCTATTAAAGGACTTGAAGGCACGGCAGCAACCTAGAATGATATTGTTTGGGTCTGATACTTGGGGATCAACACTACTACTTAGAACATAAAGCTCTGTTAGAGACTTTAAGAATTCCCAATTAACATTTAATTTATCAAAATCTTCCTTTGCCAGCACTGTCACTTTTTCAAGGCCATGAAGTAAGGTAGTGGTAATGTTGCACCTAAACATTCTAAAAGTTCTTTCGATTAAAGATTATCCAGTTCCTCATATAGGAAATCTCTTCAACGTTTCCTAGGCAATGATTCGTGTGGAATTTTTACAGAAGATTCGTAAGAATTTCTAGATATTTAGCCCCCCTCTTACCTCTCTTACCAGTCATAAAGTATCCTTAATGGGAACGTCCAGATTGTGAACACTGCTTATAATAAAGCAAAAAGATTATTGTGCTCCTGCACCCATTCACCTGTCTCCAGACCTTCTCCCTAACCTTTTTACCATTAAGGTTTGATGCTTGTGAGTCTAGGGATGGGGCGGAACAATTACAAATCGGACAAGGAGCTGCAGCCAATCGCATACTTTTTTCAGCTAGTTTCCAGCCACATCAGAAGCTTACTCTACCATTGAAAAAGAAGCCCTCGCGCTGGTATGTGGTTTTGGAACATGTTCGATGTTTATGTGGCCAGAAACGCAGTGGTCACAGTCTAACAGTGATCACAACCCGTTAGTCCGATCACCAAGCATGACGAAATCACAACACAGCTTAAGTGCCGTTGGACGCTCAGCTGCAGCCCTACAACCTAAAAATAAATTATATTGCCGGCAAAGAAATGTGTTGGCATACTCTTTGTCAATATGAGTCTAGTTTAATATTTTATTTAGGTTAGGATGTTTTTGTGGTAACCCCCTATCAAGCCACTTGTTTATTATCCTCTCCCTGATTTGGGGGTTTTTTTTTAGTGAGGGATACGGCTATACCGTCTGCTTGTATCTTGGACCTATGTTTGGCCTATCTGACTGCTGTCTCACTCTGATTTAGGGTTTGCTTTTGGTCACAAGAAAGCTGAGCTATATCTAAGAGTGGATGGTGGAGGAGGATAGGCGTCCCATTATTCTTGCCATGGCGCACGGTTACCCGGGAGGTGGCAGCCTAATCCTGAGCCTTCTCGGGGGTGGGGGTGTGGCAGCAAAGAGTACGTAACCTTTATTCGGCCATGGACACCCCCCATTTACAGGCTATCACCCCAACCACGAACCGAGGTTGCTAAGAGTTGAGATGGGCCCCATCGTTTCAGACTCGTGACCAAGTGTTCTAGCCAATAAGAGGTGGGATGGACAATCGGCAGAGGTTATGGGATACCGCTCTCTCTGTCTGCCCTTGTCATTCCCATTTTAGAGCTGGTTGAAGCACGGTCTGCTATCTTGTGGCTTCTATTTCTGCCTTGCTTACCGTGGAGTGCACTATAATTATCACTGTACATAGTGTACATATTGCTGTTCTAAATTGGTGAAGGATAATATAAGTCTAAACTTTTTCTACTGTGTTTATTTGCTCCCATTACACCTGGGATAACAGGCCATTTGAAATCCTAGGTTGTTTTCTTTAGAATTCTACGTAACGCTTATTCAGACGTCTATCTATTTTCAGTTGTGTATTTCAATTACTTGCATTTATTTCCGATATTACTGGTTCCTTAAATGGATTATATTGCTGCGACTCCCATTTATTGGTTTATTTTCCATGTCAGAGATGCTGTGACTAACATAATTAGGTATCACAGAAGAGGGAAAGATGTATCGTAATCTACAACAGGAAAATCGTAGACTGAACTGATCAGAAATCTGCACCACAGACATCACTCCTACAACAGCAAGGTCTGGTAGAGCGGTGCCAACATAGCCTTGATGAAGACCTGGGATGCCATCAGTACACTAAGGTGTCTGGAGCCCAAGACATAAGGAGAATTACTTAAAGATCCTTGACTGTCTTCAATAGGGAACGTGATAGACACCTTAAGTCCAGTGTCTGACACCAGTAGTGGATTGCTTGTGACCGCAAAAACACCCTAGTTTATTCAGGCCAAGATCCACAGAAAATCCTGGTCGACGCCAGGGCAGCGGGGGCTTAATTCATGAACATTGTCCAGATATACCCAGGATAGCTTCCAGTAGACCTCCAGAAGGGTCCAGGTAGACTCCAGTAGTTTCCAGTTAGATTCCAGGTAGTTCCAGTGAAGACTCCAGGTAATTCCAGTAGGTTCCAGGTAGGCTCCAGAAGTTTCGGTAGATTCCAGGTAGGTTCCATGAAGACTTCCAGTAGAATCCAGGTAGTTCCAGTAGGCTCCAGGAAGGTTCCAGGTAGATTCCAGGTAGATTCCAGGTAGGTTCCAGGTAGGCTCCAGGAAGATTCCAGGTAGATTCCAGGTAGATTCCAGGTAGGTTCTAGGTAGACTCCACGTAGACTCCAGGTACGTTCCAGGTAGATTCGAGGAAGGTTCCAGATAGACTCCAGGTAGACTCCAGGTAGGTTCCAGGTAGACTCCAGGTAAATTCCAGGTAGGTTTCAGGGAGACTCCATGTAGACTCCAGGTAGGTTCCATGTAGACTCCAGGTAGGTTCCAGGCAGACTCCAGGAAGTTCCAGGTAGACTCCAGGTAGGTTCCAGGTAGACTCCAGGTAGGTTCCAGGTAGGCTCTAGGTAGGTTCCAGGTAGACTCCTGGTAGACTCCAGGTAGACCACAGGCAGGTACCAGGTAGACTCCAGGTAGGTTCCAGGTGGACTCCAGGTAGGTTCCAGGTAGGTTCCAGGTAGGTTCCAGGTAGGTTCCAGGTAGACTCAAGGTAGACTCCAGGAAGGTTCCAGGTAGACTCCAGGTAGACTCAGGAATGTAGATCCAAGGGAAGAATTATACCTGACTCTTCCATCCCATCGAACTCTGGCCTACGACTCCCACGCATACCTCAAGAACCCCTCAATCCGAGTGGAAATCAAATTTAGAACTCTTGTTTAATGTTAACGGGACGGATCCTACAACAATTTGTCTTTCTTGCCGATGCTCTAACGACAATAGTTATTATATCTAATGTTTTTAACGGGGACGGGATCCTACAAAAACAATTGTTCCTTGCCGAGGCTCTAACGACCAAAGTTATTATAACTACTGTTAAAACGGGACGGGATCCTACCACAATTGTGTCTGCCGACTCTACGACAAAATTAATTTATATCTAATGTTAACGGGGCGGATCCTACAAACAATTGTGTCTTGCCGAGGCTCTACGACAAAAGTTATATACTAATGTAACGGGGACGTCGTCCTACAAACAATTGTGTCCCTGCCTGAGGCCTAAACGACCCAAAGTTATTATAACTAATGTTAACGGGGACGGGATCCTACAAACAATTGTGTCTTGCCGAGGCTCTACGACCAAAGTTATTATAACTAATGTTAACGGGGACGGGATCCTACAAACAATTGTGTCCTTGCCGAGGCTCTACGACCAAAGTTATTATAACTAATGTTAACGGGGACGGGATCCTACAAACAATTGTGTCTTGCCGAGGCTCTACGACCAAAGTTATTATAACTATCGCCAGGATCCTGGAATGGCCGAGATAAAGTTATTATAACTATCGCCAGGATCCTGGAATGGCCGAGATAAAGTTATTATAACTATCGCCAGGATCCTGGAATGGCCGAGATAAAGTTATTATAACTATCGCCAGGATCCTGGAATGGCCGAGATAAAGATATTATAACTATACCGCCAGGATCCTGAATGCGTAGATAAAGTTATTATAACTATCGTCCAGGATCCTGGAATGGCCGAGAATAAAAGTTATTATAACTATCGCCATGGATCCGGGAATGGCCGAGATGAAAGTTTATTATAACTTCTCCAGAACCCTGAAATGGGCCGAGATAAACTGTTATAATAACTATCGCCAGATCCTGGAATGGCCGAGATTAACTTATTATAACTTATCGCCAGATCCTGGAATGCGAGATAAATCATTATATCTATCGTGAGGATCCTGGAATGGCCGAGATAAAGTTATTATAACTATCGCCAGGATCCTGGAATGGCCGAGATAAAGTTATTATAACTATCGCCAGGATCCTGGAATGGCCGAGATAAAGTTATTATAACTATCGCCAGGATCCTGGAATGGCCGAGATAAAGTTATTATAACTATCGCCAGGATCCTGGAATGGCCGAGATAAAGTATTATAACTAAACGCCAGTGATCCTGGAACTGCCAGAGATAAAGTGATTATAACAAACGCCAGGAACCTTGAATGGCCGAGATAAATTATTATAACTATCGCCAGGATCCCTGGAATGGCCGAGATAAAGTTATTATAACTATCGCCAGGATCCTGGAATGGCCGAGATAAAGTTATTATATCTAATGTTAACGGGGACGGGATCCTACAAACAATTGTGTCCTGCCGAGGCTCTACGACCAAAGTTATTATAACTATCGCCAGGATCCTGGAATGGCCGAGATAAAGTTATATAACTATCGCCAGTATTCCTGTAATGGCAAGAAAACTACCAAAAAAACCTCAGCGATAGCGACTTCATCGTTGATCATGTCAAACATTTTGCCGGCGGTGTTCATGCGGCCGCTGACGGGCTCTGATCTAGGAACTGATCCTGTGCTCCATTCCCTGAATTAACCTGATTACCTTCCAAATCCTCCCAAATTCGCTGTATAACCCGATGGTTTAGCGCTTCCCTTGATTATAATCGGCTGATACGGTGGAAGAGCGAAACAAATATGTGAAAATCGATAGTACCCAGGAAAGTACATCAGGATAGTACCCAGGATAGGACCCATGAATCGTACCCCATGATAGAACCCAGATAGTGCCCATGATAGTACCCAGGAAAGTACCCAGGACAGTACCCAGGATAGAACACCAGGCGTATCCAGCAAAATATCCAGGACAGTACACAGGATTATACCCAGAGACAGTACCCAGGATAGTACCCAGGAAAGTACCCAGGATATACCCAGGACGTATCCAGGACAGTACCCAGGATAGTTTTCCAGGCCCAGTAACCAAGGGGATAGTACCCAGGACATTTTAACAGAGGTGAGTTACCCAGGATAGTGCCCAGGAAGTATCCAGGACATTTTACCCCGGATAGTACCCAGGATAGTATCCAAAAAAACCATTTTACCCAGGATAGTTCCCAGGATAAGTCCCGGGGGGGGAACCCCAGGCATTCCAGGAAAGTACCCAGGATAGTATCCAGGATAGAAATAGGACAGTACCCCGGATAGTACCCGGGGATAGCACCAGGATAGTTTTTTCCAAGAACAGTACCCAGGATAGTACCCAGGATAGTGTCCGGGGGACAGTACCCAGGATATTTACAAGGAGGATTTACCCAGGATTTAGTGCCCAGGGAACAGTATCCAGGAAAATTTACCCAGGATAGTACCTAGGAATAGTATCCAGGATTAGTATCCAGGGATTAGTACCCAGGATTATTTCCCCAAAGGACAGTATCCAGGACATAACCAGGATAGTTTTCCCAGGATAGTATCCAGGGGATAGTACCGGACCAGGTGGTCCAGGACAGTATCCAGAAAAAAACAGTTACCCAGGATAGTTTCCCCAGGATTAGTTACAGGATAGTTCCCAGAATTAGTTCCACGGGATAGTACCCAGGAAAAGTACCCAAAGGATAGTAAAGAGGAGATTACCCAGGATAATGCCCAGGACAGTATCAGGAAACGTACCGGGGATAGTCCCCAGGTAGTATCCAGGACATTTAACCCAGGATAGTGGCAAGGGCAAGTACCCAGGTTTAGTACCAGGATAGTCACGGGATAAGTGTCCAGGATTAAATACAGGATAGTTAACCTTAGGATAGTACCCAGGATTTTCCCAAAGGGTAGTACAAAGGGGGACGGTACCCAGAATAGATACCCGGGATGGGTCCCTGGATAGTATGCGGATAGTTCCTAGGTTTTAGTACCCAGAAGAGTACCCAGGATAGTTAAAAGGAAAAATTTTCCCCCAGGAATAGTACCCGGGGGATTAGTATGCAGGAAGTACCCGGGGGGATAGTACCAAGGGGGTTTTCCC
>NW_026495927.1:0-20112 GCF_026875155.1 Cherax quadricarinatus | reverse complement strand
GTGTGTGTGTGTGTGTGTGTGTTGTGGGGTTTTTGGGGGGTTTTGTGTGTGTGTGCGTATGTGTGTGTGTGTGTGTGTGTGTGGTGTGGTGTGTGGTGTGAGTGTGGTGTATGTGTGTGTGTGTGTGTGTGTGTGTGTGTGTGTGTGTGTGTGGTGTGTGTATGTGTGCGTGTGTGTGTGTGTGAGTGTGTGTGTGTGTGTGTATGTACTCACCTAGTTGAGGTTGCGGGGGTCGAGTCGAGCTCCTGGCCCCGCCTCTTCACTGATCGCTACTAGGTCACTCTCCTGAGCCGTGAGCTTTATCATACCTCTGCTTAAAGCTATGTATGGATCCTGCCCCCCACTACATGGCTTCCCAAACTATTCCACTTACGGGACTACTCTGTGGCTGAAGAAATACTTCCTAACATCCCAGTGATTCATTGTGTATTCAGCTTCCAACTGTGTCCCCTTGTTACTGTGTCCAATCTCGGAACATCCTGTCTTTGTCCACCTTGTAAATTTCCCTCTCGTTTTTTGTATGTCGTTATCTTTGTCCCCCCTATCTCTCCTGTCCCCCAGTGTGTCAGGTTGATTTCCCTTAACCTCTCCTCGTAGGACATACCTCTTAGCTTGGGACTAGTTCTTTTTGCAAACCTTTGCACTTTCTCTAGTTTCTTCACGTGCTTGGCTGGTGTGGGTTCCAAACTGGTGCCGCATACTCCAATATGGGCCCTAAGTACAGGGTTTGTACAGGGTCCTGAATGATTCCTTATTAAGATGTCGGAATGCTGTTCTGAGGTTTGCTAGGCGCCATATGCTGCAGCAGTTATTGGTTTGATGTGCGCTTCAGGAGATGTGCCTGGTGTTATACTCACCCCAAGATCTTTTTCCTTGAGTGAGGTTTGTGGGTCTCTGACCCCCTAGACTGTACTCCGTCTGCGGCCTTCTTTGCCCTTCCCCAATCTTCATGACTTTGCACTTGGTGGGATTGAACTCCAGGAGCCAATTGCTGGACCAGGTCTGCAGCCTGTCCAGATCCCTTTGTAGTTCTGCCCGGTCTTCGATCGAGTGTATTCTTCTCATCAACTTCAAGTCATCTGCAAACAGGGACACATCAGGTCTATTCCTTCCGTCTTTTCGTTCACAATACCAGAAACAGCACTGGTCCTAGGACTGACCCCTGCGGGACCCGCTGGTCACAGGTGCCCACTCTGACACCTCGCCACGTACCTTGACTCGCTGCTGTCTTCCTGACAAGTATTCCCTGATCCATTGTAGTGCCTTCCCTGTTATCCCTGCTTGGTCCTCCAGTTTTTGCACCAATCTCTTGTGTGGAACTGTGTCAAACGCCTTCTTGCAGTCCAAGAAAATGCAATCCACCCCACCCCTCTCTCTCTTGTCTTACTGCTGTCACCATGTCTAGAATCCAGTAGGTTTGTGACACAGGATTTCCGCCCCCTGAAACCATGTTGGCTGCTGTTGATGAGATCTTCCTTTCTAGGTGTTCCACCACTCTTCTCCTGTTTAACCCTTCTCCATGATTTTTGCATACTATACATGTCAGTGACATGGTCTGTATTTTAAATTGCTTCATTTTCTGTCTCCTTTTTTAAAGATTGGGATACTTTGGGCTGTCTTCCATGCCTCAGGCAATCCCCCTGTTTCGATAGATGTATTGATATTGTTGTTAGGGGGTACACATAGCGCCTCTGCCCTCTCTCAATACCATTGGGAGATGTTATCTGGCCCCATTGCCTTTGAGGTATCTAGCTCACTCAGAAGGCCTCTTCACTTCTTCCTCGGTTGTGTGCACTGTGTCCATCACTTGGTGGTGTGCCCCCCCTCTCCGTCTTCTGGAGTCCCTTCTGTTCCTCTGTGAACACTTCTTTGAATCTCTTGTTGAGTTCTTCACATACTTCACGGTCATTTCTTGTTGTCTCTCCTCCTTCCTTCCTTAGCCTGATTACCTGGCCCTTTGGGATGTTTTTTTCCTCCTGATGTGGCTGTACAAACAGTTTCGGGTCAGATTTGGCTTCGCTGCTATGTCATTTTCATATTGTCTTTGGGCCTCCTTCTTATCTGTGCATACCCGTTTCTGGCTCTACGACTGTTCTCCTTATTCTTCTGGGTCCTTTGCCTTCTATATTTATTCCATTCCCTAGCACACTTGGTTTTTGCCTCCCTGCACCTTTGGGTAAACCATGGGCTCATCCTGGCTTTTTTATTTAAACCTGTTACCTTGGGTACAAACCTCTCCTCAGCCTCCTTGCATTTTGTTGCTACATATTCCCTTTTTCTCATTAATGGCTTCCTGCCAGTTCTCTGTCCATGAACCCCCTTCAGGTAGTTCCTCATTCCTGTGTAGTCCCCTTTCTTGTAGTTTGGCTTCATTCGTCCTGGCCTTCCCGCTTCTCCTCCCCTTGTAGCTCTACTGTGTATTCGAAGCTTAAACCACATGGTTCACTGGCCCCAAGGGGGTCTTTCATATGTGATGTTTTTGATATCTGCACTACTGAAGGTGAACACTAAGTCCAGCCCTTTCTGGTTCTCCTCTCCCCTCTCTCTTGTAGTGTCCCCTTTCGTGTTGGTACATTTAAGTTCTCCAGTACCACCTCCATCATTTAGCCCTCCATGTATCTTGGCCCCCATGTGGGTCCAAGTTCTCCAATCGATCTCCTTGTGGGTTAAAGTCACCCCTGATCAGGAGCTTTGCCCTGTGTGTGTGTGTGTGTGTGTGTGTGTGTGTGTGTGTGTGTGTGTGTGTGTATGTGTGTGTGTGTGTGTGTGTGTGTGTGTGTGTGTGTGTGTGTGTGTGTGTGTGTGTGTGTGTTGTTTGTGTGTGTGTGTGTGTGTGCGTATGTGTGTGTTGTGTTTTTGTGTGTGTGTGTGTGTGTGTGTGCGTATTTGTGGTGTGTGTGTGTGTGGGTGGTTGTGTGTGTGTGTGTGTGTGTATGTGTGTGTGTGTGGTGGTGTGTGTGTGTTGTGTGTGTGTGTTGAGTGTGTGTGTATGTGGGGTGTTGTGTGTGTGTGTGTGTGTGTATGTGTGTGTGTTGTGAGTGTGTGTGTGTGGTGTGAAGTGAGTGTGTGTGTGCAATTGTGTGTGTGTGTGTGTGTGTGTGTGTGTATGTGTGTGTGTGTGTGTGTGTGTGTATGTGTGGGGGTGTGTGTGTTGTGTGTGTGTGTGTGTGTGTGAGTGAGTGTGTGTGTGGGGTGTGTGTGTGTGTGTGTGTGTGTGTGTGTGTATGTGGTGTGTGTGTGTGTGTGTGTATGTGTGTGTGTGTGTGTGTGTGTTTTGGTGTGTGTATGTGTGTGTGTGTTGTGTGTGTGTGTTTTATGTGTGTGTGTGTGTGTGTGTGTGTGTGTTTTGTGTGTGTGTGTGTGTGTACTCACCTAGTTGTACTCCCCTAGTTGAGGTTGCGGGGGTCGAGTCCGAGCTCCTGGCCCCGCCTCTTCATGATCGCTACTAGGTCACTCCCCCTGAGCCTTTGAGTTTTATCATACCTTGCTTAAAGCTATGTATGCATCCTGCCTCCACTACATCGCTTCCCAAACTATTCCACTTACTGACTACTTGTGGCTGTGTGTGTGTTGTGTGTGTGTGTGTGTATGTGTGTGTGTGTGTGTGTGTGTGGTGTGTATGAGTGTGTGGGTGTGTGTGTGGGTGTGTGTGTGTGTGTGTGTGAGTGTGTGTGTGTGTGTGTGTGTGTGTGTGTGTGTGTGTGTGTGTGTGTGTTTGTGCGTGTGTTTGTGGTGTGTGTGTGTGTGTGTGTGTGTGTGTGTGTGTGTGTGTGTGTGTGTGTGTGTGTTTGTGTGTGTGGTGCGTGTGTGTGTATGTGTGTGTGTGTGTTACTCACCTAGTTGTACTCAACCTAGTTGAGGTTGCGGGGGTCGAGTCCGTAGCTCCTGGCCCGCCTCTTCATGATCGCTACTAGGTCACTCTCCCTGAGCCGTGAGCTTTATCATACCTCTGCTTAAAGCTATGTATGGATCCTGCTCCACTACATCACTTCCCAAACTATTCCACTTACTGACTACTCTGTGGCTGAAGAAATACTTCTAACATCCTGTGATTCATCTGTGTCTTCAGCTTCCAACTGTGTCCCTTGTTACTGTGTCCAATCTCTGAACATCTGTCTTTGTCCACCTTGTCAATTCTTCTCAGTATTTTGTATGTCGTTATCATGTCCCCCCTATCTCTCCTGTCCTCCAGTGTCGTCAGGTTGATTTCCCTTAACCTCTCCTCGTAGGGACATACCTCTTAGCTCTGGGACTAGTCTTGTCGCAAACCTTTGCACTTTCTGTAGTTTCTTTACGTGCTTGGCTAGGTGTGGGTTCCAAACTGGTGCCGCATACTCCAATATGGGCCTAACGTACACGGTGTACAGGGTCCTGAATGATTCCTTATTAAGATGTCGGATTGCTGTTCTGAGGTTTGCTAGGCGCCCATATGCTGCAGCAGTTATTTGGTTGATGTGCGCTTCAGGAGATGTGCCTGGTGCTATACTCACCCAAGATCTTTTTCCTTGAGTGAAGTTTGTAGTCTCTGGCCCCTAGACTGTACTCCGTCTGCGGTTCTTCTTTGCCCTTCCCCAATTTTCATGACTTTGCACTTGGGGGATTGAACTAGGACCCCAATTGCTGGCCCGGTCTGCACCCTGTCCAGACCCCTTTGTAGTTTCCCTGGTCTTCGATGAGTGTTTCTTCTCATCAATTATCATCTGCAAAAAGGGACACTCAGAGTCTATTCCTTCGTCATGTTGTTAAAAAAATCCCAGAAAAAGCACTGGTATGGGACGCCCTGTGGGCCCCCGTGGTCAAAGGTCCCCACTCTGACCCTGCCACGTCCCATGCTCGCTGTTCTTCCTGTCAAGTTTTCCCTGACCCATTGTGGGCCCTTTCCCCTGTTATCCATGATTGGTCCCCCAGTTTTTGCCCAATCCTTGTGTGGCTGTGTAAAACGCCTTTTTGCAGCCCAAAAAAATGCAATCCACCCCCCCTCTCTTCTTGTCTTATGCTGTCCCCATGTATAAACCCCAGTAGGTTTGTGCACGGGGATTTCCGTCCTGAACCATGTTGGCTTGTTGATGAGATCGTCCTTTCTAGGTTTTTCCCCCCTCTTCTCTGATATTTCCCCATGTTTTGCTATTACATGTCATGACACGGGGGCTGTAGTTAAGCTTCATGTCTGTCCCCTTTTTTAAGATTGGGATACATTTGCTGTCCCCGCCTCGGGAAATCCCCCTGTTTCGTTGAGTATGAATATTTTTGTTTGGGGTACCTTAGTGCCTTGCCCTTCTCAATACCCATGGGGAGATTTTATTGGCCCCATTCCCTTTGAGGATCTAGCTCACTCAGAAGCCTTTCATTTTTTCCTGGGTTTGTGTGCACTGTGTCAGCCGGGTTTTGGTGTGCCCCCTTCCCCGTCTTTCTGGACCCCCTTTGTCCCCTTGTGAAACTTTTTTGAATCTTTGTTGATTTCCTCACTACTTCACGGTCATTTCTGTTGTCTCCCCTCCTTCCTTCCTTAGCCTGATTCCTGGTTTTGACTGTTGTTTTCCTCTGATGTGGCTGTAAACAGTTTGGGTCGATTTGGCTTTGCTGCTGTTTTTTCATATTGTCTTTGGGCCTCCCTCTTATTGGCATTTTTTTCTGGCTCTACGATGTTCCCCTTTTTCCCCTGGTCCTTTGCCTTTATATTTCTTCCTTTCCCCAGACATTGGGTTTTTTTTGCCTCCTGCACTTTGGGAAAACCCATGGGCTCATCCTAACGTTTTATTTTTCCCTGTTACCCTTGCGTACAAACCTCTCTCAGCCCCCTTTGCTTTTTTGTTGCTACTATTCCTCATTCATTAACTGGTTCCCTGCAGTTCTCTGTCCCACTAACCCCCTTTCAGGAAGTGGGGGGGGGGGAAAGAAATCTGAAGGGGACGATGGACCTAACACAGGACCGGGGAAAGACGAGGTATGGTTGCTGAGGCAGACCGGGGGGAAGTGGGGAAGGGAGAATATTGAGGGGACCAGAGGATCCTGGCATAAACGGGGGGAAAAAGCATAAAAAAACACAGTAAGTGGGTGGGGGGCCCTTAAAGAAAACCACTGGCCTCCACGTGGAAAAAGGTCTGGTAACTCAGAGAGAATTTGAGGCTGACAGTGGTCGCAAAGTTTTTTCTTAATACTACATTACGGTTTATGACACACTGGTTTCCTTTCTCGGAAAAATGAAGTTTTTATGATATGCAAATACATTTTTCAGAAAATCTTTATTTTTATTTTTAAAATTATTATAATAGTAATAAAAAGGGGGAAAAACATAGCCTGTAATTGGTCACACTACAAAGCATATATATACTTACCTTGGGTTTTCTTCTGTTTTTTTTTCATGTTCTTTCTATTGTTTATTTTGTTATTCCATGGGGAAGTGAAAAAAATTCTTCCTCCGAAGCTAGCGTGTCGTTGGAGGCGCCCAAAATGCCGGGGCATAGGCAGCACCCCCTTTTGTATAAACTATAAAAATAAGGAAAAGAAAAAAACTATAAAACTGGGTGTTTGAATGTACGTGGATTTTAAGTGCGGTGTAAGAAAAAAAATTTTTGCAAATGTTATAAATAAAAAAAGAATTTGGATGTCCTGGCTTTAAAAGCGAAACAAAAGATAAAGGGGGTAGGGGAGTTTAAAGGGATTCGTAAGGAAATTGGAGAGTTAAAATAAGGAAGGGTAGCAATAATGTTGAGGGATCAGTTTGGGAGAAAAGAGAGGAAATTAAAATATTTTATGTGGTTTAAAATAAGGGTCGGGGGAAAAAGTGGATCTTTTTAAGTGGGTGATATAATAAGAGTGTTTCATTAAGAGCAAAGGGTTTTTAATACTCGACGTGCAGTTGGAGGTGAAAAAGTAACATTTATGAAGGGATTGGGGAAACCGGCAAACGGGGGTTGAGTCCTGGAGACGGTAAGTCAGTGTCTGCACTCTAAGGGGGGGTTTGTTTTAAGTTGCAGTTTTATAATGTAGGTAATGTCCCCCTGGCAAAACTTTTGGAGTGATGATGAAAGTTTTTCTTTTTCGGGCCCCCTGCTTAGTGGGCCACCGCTTGGGGGGCCACCCTGCCTGGGGGCACCCTGCCCTTGGGGGGCCCCCTGCCGGTGGGGACCCTGCCCTTGGGGGGCCCCCCTGCCTTGGTGGGCCCCCCTGCTTTTTGGGAATCGGCCCATGTGTTAAAAAAGAAAAATAGGAAAGCAGTTTTGTGTTTCCAGAGAGAAAGATTTCACAAAAGGGTTTTGTTTTTAGGGAATAAATTTCCTTGTTAAAACATAACTAAAATTGTCTATGAAAATTAAGGGGGCGAATTATATTAAGGGAAAATAATTATACAATTATTCGAGGGGTACAAAAGATTAATTCATTTAAAGGATACAGTGGGATAGTTATTTAAGGGGGAAAACATGATACAATACTTTCAGACTAAAGTGTAACTGTGGTGTCCCCCTCATTAAAACTTAATAAATTTTTGCCCAAAAAAATTTGACATTTATGAAAAAATGGGTTACCACTTATGTAATTACAGTTAAAAAAAAAAAGTATTTTTATTTATGGCAGGTTTGTTTTGGGAATAGTGAACCAAGATAGGGGGAAATTTTTGTTAATGAATGAGAGAAAAAGGGTGAACTACAGTTTTCTAAACTGAAGAGCTTTTTGGGTTTTTAAATAAATCACTTCAACCTTAAATAAAAAACGAACATAAAATTAAAGGAAAAAAAAAAAAGAGAATTTGGGCCCAAAAAGGACACTGAAAATTTTAAAAAATATGAGGGGAACGTTTCTTAACAGAAAATGGATAAATCGTTGAGGTAAATAAACTTGTCTAAAAACGCGGTTTTGGTTTTCTGGCACGACATTTGCGATTTAAATCACAGTATACAATGATATCGCAAAATGCGGAACAGCCACTGTCAAAAATAAAGGAACTTTCAAGCGATTTTTTGATTTCTCACATTGTCAAGGAACTTGAAAAAAAAAAATAGCAGAAGGTTAAAAATTTAGGGTTAAAATTTAGCGAGATTAAACTTTGGGTAAAAAATACAAACCTGAAAAGTTTTTTAATGATGCTGGTGAGGGGTCAGGACCTGCAGCACGTTTTATTCTACAAGGTTTAAAATTTTAAAAATTGTCAATATATCTTAAAATGTTCCCAAATTTTACTAATTTAAATGGGTCCCTTTTACAAACCTAAACTAAAATTCTATTAATTTTAAAGTTATTTTTAAGAAAATTGATTTATTTTATTTTTCTAACCCTTTTTTTGTTGTACAACTTTTTTGGGTTTTTTTAAAGTCAATAAAATGGTTAGACTCTTGTCCATTCTAATGTTATATTTTCTTTTTGTATTTTAGTTTGACCCTTTAAAATTTAAATTTGATTTAATAAACTTTATCCATTGCTTATGGGGAATCTTTTAGACACAGCGCAGCTTTTTTTGGGGGGAATTTTTAAAACAAAAGTTTTTTATTACTGTATAAAATTTTTAAAAACAAATTTAATTTTAAAATTTGAAGTAGAGAAGGTATATTTAGGGTAGGGGAACCAACTATTTTTAGTTGGATTGGTTTTTTTGTCGTTTTTCAAATTGTAAAAGGTATTTCTCGATTTTAAAAGTTTTTCAGTAAATTGAAGAACAAAAGGCGAAAGACCGTGCGGAAAAAAATACAAAAAATAACCCCTACTATTACTACTACAATACCGTTTACCCCCAGCCCCTACTACTACTCACTACTACTACACTACAATACTCTACTACTACTATACTACTAACAATACTATACTACTATACTACAATACTTCTAATACTACTACAAAATATACTACAATTACATACTACTATACTACTACTAAACTAACTACTTATACTACACTACTATTCTATTATACTGACTACTACTCTATACAACTTTAAAATACTACTACTACTATCTACTACTACAATATACTACTATCTACTACTTACTATATATTCAATATACTATACTACAAATATCTACTCTATACTACTACTACTACAAACTATTTCTAATACAAAAATACTATATACTCTACTACAAATTCTCTACTATATACTACTATACTACAATACTATCTATACTACTTAACATACTACAAACTTCTAATTTCTACTACTACTACTAACTACTCTACTACAACTACTACTACTACTATACTATCTACTCTTAATAATCCTCCCCTCTTCTTTCGCGTCTCCGCCGCTTGACTATCCCGTATAGGGTTATTAATTCCTTTCTGTGAAAGGCACTTTGTAAATGGTCCAAGTCGGCCGAAATCGTCGTAAGCTGTCTCCCTATGTGCGTGTATTTTTTAATAATTAAATGTTTTGGTATTTTAGATCAAAGAAGATATTTTGTCTATGAATCTGGGCTGTAAATAACAAAGTTCTCAAAAAAAATTGATGATAATACGATAGTTCAACTCGATCTGACGTTAAAAATTTGTTCCTTTTTAATGTGAAATATCACGAACCTCTTGGAAGTTACTATTCTTTTACAGTGGTTTTCCTGCGCACACCACACACACACCACCACACCACACAAAACACACCCCCACACACCAAACATATAGTGTTATTATTTATTTATATATATATATTATTTTATATATATATATATATTTTATATTTTTATATTTTTATATTTATTTATTTATAATATATATATATTATATATATATATATGCAATAAAAATCACCCCTAAACAGGTGTTTCAGAAATGCAAAACAACCCCTGAAAGAATTGATAATTGATAGTCACGAAAGCGCTTGGAATTTCACTTCTTTCAGAATGGTTGTTTTTGCATTATATTATATATATATATAAAAAATTATATATATATATATTATATATAAAAATTATATATATATATTTTTATATATTTTTATATATATATATTATAATATATATTTATATATATATATATATATATATTATGTGTGGTGTGGTGTGGGATATGCAAAAAGGCTCATTTTGTGAACGATTTTTTCAGTATAAAAATCATTTTTAGTGGCCGATTTTTCAAATTCATTTTTAATCGAAGAATTCAAAACAGTCTTGTTTTTTTAGACCTAGGGAACTGTGTGATGGTTTTAACTGTTTCTTTGGAAAATTCTCTCCTTAATGGGCTTTCGGCCAAGGATGGTTCTCCTGGAAAAACCCTCTTAAAGGGGCGGTTTTTATCTCCTTTGTCCCTCTTCGTCGGGCACCTTTGCAATGTGGACCCCATTCTCATCATAACTCGAGGGGTTTTTGAGTCCCTGTACTCCAAAACAAGTTCCCCCATGTCGAGTCCCCCATTCAATTCTCACTCAAACGGAGAGGAGGCATTCACCATTTGATGCTTCACAGTCAAATCAAACCAAAGTTACGCTGTAACATCTCCATGAACCCCCCAACTCGATCTGCCCCCTTTTCCCGCATGAAAGAGACTGAATATAGCGCGTCATAGGCTTTTCCTGCGTGCTCTCCGTAATCCTAAAAATGTTCTTTCCTGGAAAAAGTCTTTTTAAACTACACTCCCCTCGTCATTTCAGCAGAATTGCAGAAGTGGTATATAAGATCAGCAGCTCAAAAGACGAGGACACAAAAAAAAGAAGATACTAGGCCTCCCAAACATTTCTTTGTAGAATGTCTCCAGTTTTGTCCCCGACAGAACTAATTTGATCAATGTATGAAATAAAAGCAAGAACAGGAAAGGTTAAGTTGTTAGTATACATTGGGTTAGAAGAGTTTAGTAATACGGTGAATTCCGATAGTTGTTAGGGTAAAAGACAGTGTGAAATTTTTCTGTGACATTTATTGTAGAAAACGTGTGCTCTCCAGGGTTTGACGAAGCTTGAGAAGCTCCTAAAAAACAATGTCACATTTTTTCGATATGGAACAGGATTTTCTCCAGGGGGACGACAACAAAATCTGTTTCATCGAGGGATGGATGATTACATATCTTCACATCTCTATGTCCTGCCTACTTTCTGTACTCGATGAAGAAGCCTACTTGTAGGCGAACGTTTGGATTAAAGATCCCAATTTTTTGCCATGCGTCTTACTTCCCAAACATAAGAACATACTTGACAGATTCTTCTAAACCGAAACCACTAACAAAAACTTTACACAACCCTTTTCTTGTACCCAAGGAATAAGCTTTGAAAACATTAATAACTCACGTGCAACTCCTACTCAAATCCAGCCCCTTCACTCATAAAAGGATCATCATAGGTGTCTTTAAAAAAACAGCTGAATGCTCCAAATAACATGAAGGGTTTTCTTTCATGAGAAAAAAACTCAGCGAACATGCAAAAGTTTACTGACCCCCAATGAAGGAGACCCCCGTTTACCCCCGACTTTCCATTTTATTGTGTTCCTTAAATAAACTACCTAATCTCCAGCTTTTTATTGCTTTTTTGACCGATGAAGCACAGCGAAAAAGCGAAAAATCGCTTTTCTGATTTGTTTCTGTTTGACAAGGTCTCTCTTAAGTTATGGTCTCAGTTTGTTAGGGAAAAAAGGTACAAGTGTAAATAATGTGACGTTTATTGTGGGGATTTTGAATGGGTCTTTTTTCCTAACATATTGTCAGTAAATTTAGCAACAGTTTTTTTGGTCATTTCTGGTTTTCCCTACTTCAGAATTTTTGGGGCTAGTTTGAGAGCCTGAAATTACGACATTAAAAAGGGGTGAGTGAGAAGAGTATCAAAGGTGTATACAAGGATGTACTGAAAGATATCCCCCCAAAATATTTAGTAAAAAAGGGCACAGGGCTAAAGTGCATTTTTTTTGCGGCAACGTGGAAAAAATTTCCCGATTAAAAAACAATTAGTTGCGCTGTGTCCTTTTTTCTAACGTTTTTTCGGTAAAATTTTTTCATGCTGTAGTATTTAGTAAAAAGAAAATAAAATGCTGACAAATTGTAAAAAAGACAAAATCCATAGTTTATGGAGCTGGAAGCGAGGTGCAAAATTCTGATGTGGCGCGCAAGTAGTGCACTTTGTCAGTAGTGCACCTTGTGCAGTAGTTTTCCCTTGTGAAAGTTGCAAGCAAATTCGTTTAAGATGGGGTTGGGAAGATATCTCTGTGCCAAAATACCGATGGTGGTAGTGCGTGGTGGTGGTGGTGTTTGTGATTGTGGGGACGGTGGTGGTGGTAAATGGGTTTTGGTGAAAATAGGGGGAGCATGAAATGCAGAGACACTGATAGATGCAGTTATGGTGTAGGGGGCAGTGGTAGTTATGGTTTTAAATGGGTTGGGTTTTTGGTAGTTGTGGTGGTGGGTTTTTAGTTGTGATAGTGATAGTATATACCCCCACTACTATTAGTTGTGGTGTAATGTGTTAATTTGTAAATTTTGGTGTTAGAGCGTTGGGTTTTTGGGTGGTTGGAAAAATGGCGCTTGTTAGAAAAAACCCTTTTGGTTTTGGGTCAAAAAGTTTTTCTAACAAATATGCCCCAGTGGTTTGTCACTTGTCTTTATTAAACCCCCTTTCTGTTCAATTAACAAGGTTTATACCCGGGGAATGTGGGGTGTTTACACTGCAAAGTACGTATCAATTTCTACCAAAGTTTTTCAGATTCTACTAGTTTTCAGATCTCTGATAATGTTCCGATATCCCGTCAACAAAAGTGCTCACATTTCCCCCTCAAATAAAGTTGTCACTATCCCTTAAAAAAACGTTATCAATCTCCGCGAAACTTCTCAGGTCTCCCGCACAAAACTTTTAAGTCTACGCCCAAAAAAAGTTTAAGTGATCCGCAAAAAAAAGTTTTCAACTCTCGGGCAAAACGTTCTCAGATCTCGGGCCTGAAAACATTTCCTCAGTTACTCTTTTAAAAAAAAACACACGGGGCCAAAATTTTTTTCCGGGAAAGAGCTGTCGGAAAGATAAAATTTCACGTCTTTTTGATGTTATCAACCTCTCTAAAAGGCAAAATTATTTATAGCTGCCGGGTCAAAAAAAAAAAATTTCTTCACACACATACACACACCACCAAACACTGACAGTCTCCAACATGACGTCTCTATCATTTTCCCTCACTGACAGTACATCTGCCGTCATGACAGTCTATATCTGCCACACTGACAGTCTCTCCACACCGGGATAGCTGACCTGTCACCCTACAGAAAAAGTAAATGATTATAAAAGAGCAAAAAAAATGAAGGAGTGGGGGGCCGTCCCAATACATAGATATAAAAAAGTTCTTCCAAAAACAGTTTGGAAGGGGAACAGAAAAAAAAAAAAATTATACACTGGGGAAATGTGTATAATGGCGGGGGAGAGAAACATAAATAAGAGAGACACCTCTAGCAAAAAAAAAGATCTCAAAACGAAGAGAAAATGAAAGGGTTAAATGTATTTTTCCCCACAATTTCCATTATCAACTAAGGGTAAAAAATAAATGTCGGGAAAAAAGGGGAATCAGAAGAGAAAAGGGGAGATTTTTTTTGGGGGGGGGGGCAAAAAATTTTAAAAGTGATAAAAGAGGCACAAGAGTGATAAAAGAGACAAAAGGAAATAGTGCAACAGAGAAGCATCTTTAGGAGAAAACAAAACGAGGAAGAAAGAGACAGGTTCCCTTTTCTTTAACTCGGACTTGAGGGCTGACAGGAGATTAAGAAGCAACATGTTTAAACTGGGGCTGACAGTTTTAAGAAGAACTGATTAATTTGAGGCTGACGGAAATTTTAAGAAGCAACATTTTAATTGAGGCTGACGGTAATTAAAGCAACATATGACTTAGGCTGACGGTAAAATTAAAGAAGCAAATGATTGACTTGAGGCTGACGGTAGATTAAAAAACATATTGACTTGAGGCTGACGGTAATAAGAAAAACATAAAATTTTAGGCTGAGGGTAGATTAAGAAGCAACAGAAAAACTTAGGCTTACAGTAGATTAAAAAGAAACATTTAATTTGGGGCGGGGTAATTAAGGCAACAGTTTAACTTGAGGCGACGGTAGATTAAGAAGCAACATGATTAAGGTGACGGTAGATTAAAAAAATGATTGACTTGGGGCTGACGGTAGTTAAAGAAGCAACATGATTGACTTGAGGCTGACGGAAAGTTTAAAAGAAAAAATTTTAATTGAAGGAGGGAAATTTAAGAAGCAACTATTGACTTGAGGCGACGGTAGATTAAAAGCAACAAATTAACTTGGGTGAGGGAGTTTAAAGAAGCAAATGATTAATTTGACTGAGGTAGATTAAAAAGCAACATGTTAACTTGAGCCTGACGGTAGTTTAAGAACAAATGATTAATTGGGGTGAGGGTAATTAAGAAGCAACATGATTAACTTGAGGTTTGAGGGTAGAAAGAAGCAACTGTTTTAACTTGGGGCTGAGGGTAGTTTAAGGAAATTTTTAATTATTTTTTTGGGTGTTGAAAACATGATAATTGAGCCTGAGGTAGATTAAGAAGCAACTGATTAACTTGAGGCGAGGGTAGATTAAGAAGAAACATGATTAACTTGGGGCTGAGGTAGTTTAAAAGAAGCAAATGATTAACTTGGGGGCTGACGGAGTTTAAGAAGAAACTATTGACTTGAGGCTGAGGGTAAAATAAGAAAAACAAATTAACTTGAAGCTACGGAGATTAAAAAGCAACATGATTGACTTGAGGCTGACGAGATTAAAAGCAACAGATTAATTGAGGCTGAGGTAGATTAAAAGCAAATTTTAACTGAGGCTGAGGGGTAGATAAAAGCAACATGATTAATTGAGGCTGACGGTAGATAAAAGAACATGTTTGACTTGGGGCTACGGAGATAAAAAGCAACAGTTTTAATTTAGCTGACGGTAAATTAAAAAGCAACATGATTGATTTGAGGCGAGGGGGAAATTAAAAAGCAACATTTTTAACTTGAGGCTGACGGTTTTAAAAGCAACTGTTTAAACTTGGGGCTGAGGGAAATTTAAAAGAAGCAACTGTTTCCCTTGAGGCTGAGGGTAGATTAAAAAGCAACTGATTAATTTGAGCCGACGGTAGTTTAAGAAGCAAATGATGACTAGGTGACGGTGGATCAAAAAGCAACATGAATAATATTGATCATTCGTTTATACGGAAAAAAAATATTCAGAAGATTAGGAATTACCGGGGGAAAAGCCCCCGCTTGATCAAAACTACCGTTTGGCTAAAAAACCCCTTTAAAAAACTTGAGAAAATTTTCTTATTGAAGTACAAGCAGTGTGTATATCTGGACTGAGACAGACGGAAAAGGAAGAACTATCGAGGGCATGTAAAAAAAACTAATGCTTAAAAGAAAAGGGGGGGGTTAAAAAAGATGAGGGACATCCAAAATCAAGAAATCTTTCTAGGCTCAATCCATGTTTATCTCTCGCTAGCCTATTTTAAAAAGGGATCTTCTTTTTTCCCGAACTACCAAAAAATCTTTTTATTCCTATCTACTACTACCCCAATGAAAATAATCACTTTGTCGACTTTTTTTTTTTTGGGTTATCCTAGGGACCTAAACAAATTTCTAATATATGATTGTACTTTTTTTGTACCATACCTAAACAAAATTACCAAAAGCCACTCTGGACCCCCGCCCTATGTGGCAATGAGCACTTTTAAAAAACCCCGAAGCCCCTTTTAAATTTTAAATTTAAAAAAAAAAAAAAAAAATTAAAAAAAAAAAAAAAAAAAAACTAAAAATTTTCAAAATTAAAAAAAGAAAAAAAAAAAAACTGAAAAAAAAGAAACAAAAAATCAAAATAACTAAAGAATTAAGGATCCCTTTTTCAAAAAATTTAGTATAAAAGGGGAAAAAAGAAATATTGAAAGTGGGTTAAAAAGTTGGAAAAAACAAAAAAGTTTAAAAAGGAAATATGGGGGGAAAAATTTTGAAATTTCAAAAAAAAATAACATGCCTACCCCCCTTTTAATTTTCTCCCCGTCAAAAAAACCTTCTCTACGGGAACATCAAGAAGGGTTATGAGGAAAAAGAAAAGTGGGTTGATAATGGAAGTTTAAAAATGAAAATGACCGATGGCTTAAACCACAAAGGGGAACCAAGGGTGCAAAAAGCTGAGTTTGGTGTTGTGAGAAAAATCGTTCAGTTTTAAAAAGGGAAATTGGGGGGAACCAAAAAAATTTGGGCATATTTATCATAAATGTTTTAAAAAGGTGGGTTTGTGATACCTTGGTTTCTAGCATCCAAAATACCCAACCAACAACTTATGGAACAAAACAATGAGGAAGATAGCGGTGGACATCAAAAACGATTCGAACACTTAAACCAAAAGAAGAACGGGGAAAGGAATTCAAAAAAAAGTCAGGAACAGGATGGGACTTTTCCTAGCAGGTAAAAAATGGGGAAAACTAATTGGGAAAGGTTAAACCCAAAGATGGATAAAGAAAGCAAAATGTAGGAGAAAAGGCAAAACTTAGAGAAAACAGACAAAGAGAAGTGAGCAGAAAAGGGACATAAACGAAAATGCAAGGGTGAAAAAAAAGCTAAAACATTTTTGAAGACTAGGACAAAGGTTAAGGGTGAAAAATGTTTCAAAGTCACACCGAATAATGGCGAAGTAAAGCCAGGAAATAGAGAAGGGAAAGGCGGAGAGTTCACGGGGAAAAAATCAGAAAAAAAGGCAAGGAAAACCCGTGAGGAACTAACGAATAATTTAAAAGGGTTCTCATGAACCAAGATTTAAACCCCGAGTGGGCAAAGGAAAGGGTCACCAACGGGGACCAACACATGTACACAATTGGGGGAGAAGGGGAAGAAACTTTTTTAGTGAGTAAATACATCAAACACGTGGAACGACAAGGTGTCACTATGGATTCACGGAGGGAGCAGAACACTGAGCCACACAAAAATTTTCAGGGCAATAGATACGGGATTGTTACAAGGGACATGAAAAAAATTAAAAAATTTTCCTCAACATTTTAAGTATAAGGAAAAATGTATGTGTTAATCACACTAGAAGTCGACATGTTAGTCAAGGATTCAGGAAGCTTTATTTACTTCAAGTGGATTAAGTGGAATGAAATTGATGAAGGGAGGGGTCCATGCATTTTTAGGAATAGCTAGACGGGGCCACCTGGGCATAGGGGAAGGCAGCAAACGGTAGGGGCAATAAGCGAGCTCAAAACTAAGACTCCTCCCGCAACCACAGGGGCGTGCAAATTGCACGACTGATTATCGTGGACTCTAGAATAGTAAAGACTGGTTAATTTTACGTATTTCTATTTGTTAAGGTTCCTTTTCAGATGCTTTTTAAAAAGTTTGATTACCCACTTACAGGTGTTTCAAACTACATTCTGGTAATAATTTTTTTTCTATTATTCGTGGCCCCAAATTAACCCGCTAAATATTTTCCATTAATTGTTTTATTGAATTCTGATTTTACGCTGAAAAAACCTATTGTGTAGGTGTAACATTTAGAGAGATAAACACCCAACTGTTGGACATGTGTTTATGTTGTATTCTTATCACGTTTTATGGACGGATTACATTACTCCAGGCTGAGGGGCTGATTACCTCACACTCCCCATGATATTTGCCTTCTTTTTTGATTGGACTGATGAAGCCATAGGGGAAACGCTCCCCCTAATAAAGATAACAGAGTGTTGCACTGTATCACATTTATCTTTTTTCGGTTCTCTGAACTATTATCACAATTAGAGATATGTTTATTTAGTTATTAGCAGCTAAAACAAATAATGCAGAAACATTTTTTTTGCATGAGTATAAAAATATGGGGGTTTTAAACTCGTGTATATAGAAAAATAAAGAAAAATTAATGGAATCTAATCCACTGCCCTTTCAAAAGGGCAATCTAGTTCTTGCTGGCTTCTAACACCCCCCCTTGGGAACGCAAATCAGAGAATTATTGTGATTCTTTTTTACAGTTTTAAATTCCAAGAAGTGTCGGAAAAATCAGCCAGACACCCGGGCAAGATAAATTTTGTTTGTTAACGAGGTGCAAATTTACGGGGCCCCCCAGAAACACAACCACCCCCTAAAACTTGGCCCCTCCCAGAGCGCCCAGGGTAACCAACCACCACAAATTTGGCCTCCCAGGGCCCAGGTAACAAAAACCACCCACAAACTTGGCATCCCAGGGCCCCCTAGGAACAAAACCCACCTTTAAAAATTTGGCACCCCTTTTTTTTATAATTTAACTTAATTTTTTAAAGGGGGGGGAAAGCGGTAAGCGTTGGCTTACCGTTCACTCCCTACTAACTCTCGTTCAGTTTGTAACTGTAAGTCGTATACGAAATTATGAAAAAATAACATATAAAACAAATATTTCTTTTAAAAATATCTCTTTTTATTGGTCAAATAATATATACTTTTTAGTTTTTTTTTGAAAAATTTTTTATTTTTAAAATGTATACCTCCTTTATACAACCCGCAACCCGGAATTAGGTATCCCCGAAGGAATCCCCCAAAAGTTGCCCGAATTAAAAAAAAAAAAAAATTCTTCCCCCAAGTTTTTTGTTTTTTATAAAAAAGTTGTTTGAAGGCTTCGAATTTCCAAGATGGTGTACGACCTTTTCAAAATTTATGCAACATAGATATCGCAGGGGCCCTTGTCAAAGCACGTAATCATTCCCAAAAATAAGTTTGATAATTTTCAAAAGCCCTTCTGCCCCGGCTTTGGGAAAGGGAATTTCCCACAGACAAAGGGCGGGGGTGAAACAGAGAAAGGAAAAAGAGTGTGTTGTTATATTGATCAAAGTAGGTTTCGTTTTTGCATTCTTTGGTGATAAAAGGTTTAAAAAAAACCACAAGGTGAAGGTTTAGAACTTATGCAAAATATGGGAATCTCAATAAAAATTCCCTTGTTGCTAAAAGTCTCAATTTTAGCATTCTAATGGCGTTCTAAAGAAAATTTAAATTTTTTCGAGGTACGAATGAGCAATAAAACCCTGGTAAGGGCTTCCGCCTCTTTGCATATAAAAATTATAAACCGTTTTCCATATCTCCAAGGGCATTCGTTGTAGTGATATACAGAAATGGGTTTCCAACATTATTTAAAAAGCATGAAACGCTCGCGGAGATCAGAAATTATTTTTGATTAATCGTTTTCTTTTTTGATAATGGTCTTGTAACTGTAAAATTCGTGATTTTTTTTCACCAGATCCTTTTTTAAAAAGTCGACTTCTGGGATTAAAAAATTTCTTCTTAGCTTCTTTTATGAACACGGAGGTGAACTTATGTTAAAAATTAAAAATTTCTTTCTCAAAAAAACGGAGAGAGGGGGAGAGAGAGAGGGGAGAGAGAGAGAGAGGGGAGAGAGAGAAAAGAGAGAGAGAGAGGAGAGAGAGAAAGAGAAAGAGAAAGAAAAAGAGAAAGAGAGGAGCAAGGACACAGACAGCAGGCAGGGAGACAAACAGACAGGCAGACAAGGACAGAAGACAACAAACATTGCGTTAACCCGTTCCCATCATCATGATGAGAAAAATACGTTTTTTAAGATTTGGAAGTCCCCAGAAGACACTCCCTTTACTCTCCCCCTCTACTCCCCCTTTACCTCTCCTCCCCCTCTGTCCTCTCCTCCCCCCCCGCCCCATCCCCCCATTCTCCCCCCCTCCCCCTTCATCCCCCAACCTCCACACTTCTTCCCCTTCACAACCCCAACACAAAACATTGCATGTATGTTTTGGGGGTAGTTGAGGGGGCGCCGCAGAGAGTGGTGGCTCTGGTGTCGAAAGGAGGACATTGCAGGGAAGTGAGGGGTTAAAATAGTTGATGGGGAAAACGATCCCAAAGACCCTCCCCCCGCTCCCAAAAACCTCCCCAGCGTCTCAAAAAATCGCCCCCGCGCCTACAAAACCACCAGCTGTTTATTAACACTTTTTCGTGAGACAGTGAAGGGTGCCGGGGTGAAGTTAGAGTCGTGTTTGGGGGTGTGGGTTTGGTGGTGGTGCCATTGTGGTGGAGGTGTTTTGATTGTGATTGGGGGTGTTGATGATTTTGGGGATGGTGCTGGTGACGTGGGGGGGTGAATAGTGATTGTGAAATTTATCACGGGGGGGGCTGATTCCCCCCTTCTCCACTTACACAAGGGCAGCCCCAATGTGTATTCATGCCTTCCCCAGGGTTCTGTACCGGGAAACCATCCCCTCGCTC
>NW_026495919.1:0-10932 GCF_026875155.1 Cherax quadricarinatus | reverse complement strand
AAAGGGTTTAAACCCAGCTGTGAAAATTTGCCCTTAAAGAGAGGTAATGTGAGGTTCCGGGAAAAACCCTACAGCAAAAAGGAGGCCCAAAAAACCTGACTGTATCAGTTCAGGGATGGGGAGTCAGAGGTAAAAAGGATGACGGAAGATACAGAGGCCCTATTAAAAAGAAATTTGGCGATTTTTTGGTGCGGGAAAAATTTAAAACCCCATGTGTGGGGGCCCCCAATTGGGAAAAACACGGGCCCGGACCGCCCTTACGGAGAGAAACTGAAATAAGGTGACGTCAGGGGCCTGCACAGGCAATACAAAATTTCATCAACATGGGTGATAAACCAAATTTTTGATGAAGCTAAGCCCAAATTTCATTTATGGGCAAGGAAAAAAAGTGTTGTGCTCAAAAAACACCCCGGGGGGAAAACCTTCAGTTTTGGAAATAAAGGGGGGGGAGAGCACATTTTTTAAACCCCGGAAAAACGGAAATCCCTGTCAGTTAAAAAGTTCTTGGGGAAGGTGGTAAAAAAGCCTGGGGGGCCTAAGGGAGGGGTTTGGGGCCCAAAAAAATATACCCAAAGTTGTGTAAATTTTCCTTTTCTCAAGGCCCAAAAAATATGGAAAAAACTGAGTGGTTTTTCAAAAAGGGCTTTAAAAACGAACATACGTACCCAAAAGCGTATTTGGGGGGTTTCTTGGAAAAAAAGCCCCTTTAAACAAAGGGAACACTGAGATTGGAGAGACTGTTGTGTGTCTCAAAAATAAAACACAAAACGTTTTTTACCGGGCCGTTTTTTCATTTTGCAAACTGCACGGGTAAGAGAAAGGGGACGATAGTGGGGGCTTCATGTACGAAATCCCTTTTGGTTTTGGGAAAAGGGGAGAACAATTGCAGTTTTTCTAAGCTGGGGAAAAGAATTTTCCCTTGTGACCAAAAAATAAGTTTAAAAAAGGCATAATAGGATTTGCAAGGGCTGACTGAAAAAAATTTGTGAAAGCATAAAAATAAATTTGAATTTTGTCGGGCCCACCCTCCCGATGATGGGCAACGGGGAAAAGTTTTTCCCTCCGGGTTCTTGAAGTGTAAAAGGCACTTTAAACTTTTCCTTCTCTGAGAGAAAAAAAACCCAAAGGGGGGCCTAACTCTTTGGCAGACTTTGGGGAAAAAGAAACGGGGGGCATAGTTTTGGAGCCCTGGGGAAATACGGACCAGAGGATTCCCAAATTTTTTACTGCAAAAACATCTGGGGGTTTTGGCTAAAAATCAAACCCCCCGGCAACCCGAGAACAGGGGCCGGGTGGGGGAAAATTATTCCCGGGCTCAGGTTTTCGTATTTTTTTTCCAAACTACACTCATAGAGGAAGCAGGGTGATGGTGGAGACTTTAAATCTGGCCCGCAGTGCTTTTTTTAGCGCCCCGGATCACTGCAAACGGATCGAAAGGGCCTTTGCAAAAAAATCAAAAATCTCCCCAGGTTCTTTTGGGAAACCGGTACCTGCCCCATGAAAGCGCTTTAAAACGGTTAACTGCAAAAAGCAAAGCGGGGAGACACCAAGGCAGCATTTCTGGAATGCCGGGCCCGAATTTTGGGGGTATAAAAATGAGAAGCTGCGGTTAAAACGGGGGACGAAAAGAGGTTGTAAAAGCTCATCAATGGAGGACGAAAAAAGGAACCTCACAAAAAAAACATTTAAGTTGTGAGAAAAGGGTTTCCCAAATTTTGGGCCTGATAAAATTCCCCACCCTTTGGGATACGAAGGGGTGGTGAATTTAAAGGGAAGTAAAAAATGAGGGGGAAAATGATCGCTGTTGAAAATCGGGAGAACAAAACCGGGGGTGAAGTCTAATGCGGCGGGGGAAGAGCAGACTAAAGAGATCGATGCAAGAGGGGAGAGTGGTTCAAGGATAAAAATGGGTGGGGGTCCCCTGTTTTTAAAACATAGAGGGGGTGGGACAAGAAAAAGCCTAACTGAATCCCCCGGAAAATAAACAGTGAGCCCCCCCCCCCAGGGAAATAAAGGGGCCCATTAAAATCCCCAAAGTAACAGAAGCGGGGGGTTGGGAAACAAAAACAAGAAAGGCAATTTCCGGAATAGATAATCCCCGAAAAGGAGAGAGATATAAAAACGAGCGTATACCACCTAGCAAGTGGATAGGGGTGCTTTTTTAAATCCCAGCGAAGTACAAAACAAATAGCTGATGGTACGGAATATCAGTGCGAAAGAAAAAAGGGCATTTTCCCTTAAAGGTCCCATCGGGAAAAAGGGGGATCTGAAATACAATAAATTATACCCTGGGGAGGGGGTAGTTTAACACAGGTGAAATTTTGGTTCCTGAAAGGGCAAACACCAACGGGGGAAAACTGGGAGAGTAACATTAAGCTCCCCCCAAAATTCCCCCTGAGGCCGCTAATTCCACTGAATAGGCCTTTGATTGGCAAATGATAAAGATACCTAAAAACCCAAAAGGAAAGGGGTTTCCCTACGGACTGGGGGGTTAGAAAAGCCCCCACTGCGGAGGCAGGGGAAAACTTTTAAAGCAGCGAAGGAACGGTGCGCTTTTGAAAAAAGGGATTTTGCCCCAGATGGAGGAGGGGAGAGAAAGGAACAGGGGGGGGGACAGGGCCAGGGATGGGGTCTCTGCAATATATTCGGAAATTGCTTAAAATTTGTTTCGGAATTCAGAACGCCCGTATGGGAGAAAATATTGGGGGATGGGGGGGGAGGATGAGTAAAGTTTGGAATTTAATGGACTGTCCCAAAGGTGGGGGGAAAAAAGGGGGGGAAAGGGAACGGGGGAAAGAAGCTAAGGGGAAAAAGAGGCAAAAAAACCGGGGGAGGGGCAGAAGAGGAAAAAAAATTTGGGGGAAAACAGGGGGGGAAGGTACAGTACGGGAGGGGGGTTTAAACCTCTCCCACTTGAAAACAGAGCCAGGGGAAAGGGGAAAGAACCGGGTACAGGAGGGAAGGAAAATGAGGAGGGGGAAAAAGGGGAAAGGGGGGGGATTAAAAGGACCTTTTTTTGACTTCTGAAAAGTAGAGGGACGATTGGGAGGGGGTGTCGTACGAGATCTTTCAAAAAGGGGGCTTGTAAAGGGAGAAAAACAAAGGGAAGCGAGAGAACAGATAAATGGCATAAGTGGGGATTCTGACCCAAGGAAACAGAAAAGGGAATTTTAAGAAAAACAAAAGTGACTAGGGGAAAGGGGTTTTAAAACCACGAGGGGCTGCAGAAAAGGGGGCCCCCAAAAGGGGGGGGGATGTTTTAAAAACACGGGAATAAAAAACATGGGGGTTTAGTCCCCCTTTGGGGAGGGGGGGTGAAAACTCCGGCATAAGGGAGCCCTTTCTCCCCCTTTGGGGTTTAACAGATTTCCCCTCATTTGAAGTAGATTGGCAATGGCGAGAGTACAAAGGGTGAGCCTCATGAAAATTTAAAGGCAAGAGGGAGGTCAAATTGCAAGATATTGGGGGGAAGGCCCATGGGGCCCCAAAGGGAACTGGGAATTGGTTTATGATCTGCAATTTTTCCCCGGGTTTGGCCAAAATCCCCAAAGCAATTTTCCACTTTTTTGCGGTGAGGGATCCCCCTTTTTCAAATTTGTAAAATTTTATGTCCTGCTACATAAACTGGGAAAAGGGAGTTCCGGTGTCAAAAGTTAAACGAGCCCCCTTGCTAGGGTTTTATCTCCGCCCGGGGGCAGGAAGAACATAAGTGTCAAACCTTGAGGATTGGAGACTTGGAGTTCCAGCGGGTTAAAGGGTTTTCCCATTGCCAATGTCGGAAATTTTGTTGGAAAGGTAGGGGGGGCCCGAAAAACTTCCCAAACTAAAAGGGGAAAACCCCCAAAATTGGAACTTTTTTTTCCGGCCCGGGAAGGCTGTTCGATTGCTTTACCGAAAAATTTTAAAACCCAAACAGGAATAATGTAAATACTGAGTCCATTTCAGATCTTCAAAAATAAAATTTAAAAAAGCATTAAAAAAAATTTCATTTAAACAAAAATTGGGTTTGGGTTTTGGGGAAGCGTTCGATTTTTGAAGTTCCCCCGTACAAGAATTAGGGAATGATTTTTTTCAATAGTAAACCGGGAACAGTATCGATATGGGAAAGGAGAAGATCATGAGTTGGGTAGCATTCTGTACAGGGGTTAAAATGCGCTACCCTTTTAAGCATGAAAAGAAATATCTTTCCAACATGGCTTTAGGAGTGTTTCCCCAAATATTTGGGTTGGGAAAGGGATGGGCAGTAGGGGAATTTGGGGGTTTTAAAAAAATGAAAAATTTAGCCCCCATTGTGATTCTAAAATTGAGGGGGAAAAGGGAGTGCAGGAAATGTCGATCTTTTCTGAGAAGAACGAAAGGGGGGGAAAAAGTATCATCAGCGGGAAATTTTTCGTTGGCGTTTAGGCGTGGGCCAATTTGGGGTAAAAAGGGGAAGGGCCCGGCGTTTTAAAAATTGGCCGAAACCGTAGAGGGAGGGGCCCGGAAAAGCATAGCCCAAAAGGAGAGCAGAGGTCAATAAATAAAAGGGGTTCCCAGTCGAGCCCCCGTCCCGGGAAGCGGGTGAGGAAACAGCACCGGCAAGAGGAACAGAGGAAATGAGGATTGTCCAAAAAGTGGCCCCAAAGGGAGGGGGAGGCGGGGTCAAAACGGGGTGGGTATCAAAAAGGGGGCCCCCGGGGGGGTAAAAGGTTCAGGGACTAGGGCTGCCAGGGTTTGGGTTTTACTTTTCTTTTTGTTTTTTAAAAAAAAGGAAAAAAAAAAAAAAAAAAAAAAAAAAAAAAAAAAAAAAAGGGGGGGACCAGGGGGGGAAATAGCCCTGGGGAGGAATGAAAGAGGCCAGAAATCTCCCTCTGTGCCCAAGGGGACCTCACCCCCGCAAGTAGCCAGATGCACCCTTAAAACCCGTCCCAAAACCCTACCCATAAAGGCCAGAAAACCAGCAATCCGGGGATAGAAAACCTCACTTCTTGCCGAGTTTCCTCATGGACAAAAGAGAAGGGGCCGGATATCCGCCACACAGCAAAACCCCCTTTCCGGCCCCCCCCCGGAAACCCAAAAGGTGGCTTCCAAAAGATACACCCGTCCCCCCGAGAGACACCCAAAGCCCCCCTTCGGAAAAACGGGAAGGGTTCGGGACCCCCCCGGGGCAATCCAGTTTCCCCACGGAAAAACTACGCCACCCCCAAAAACCTCAAGGGAAATGGGATTGACCCCGGAACCCTTTCCCCTACCTAGGACTAGAGGGGCCTGGGGGGAAAAAACCCCCAAAAGGGCCCCAAAAGGAAGGGGAAAAAAGGGAGGGGTGGGGGAGGGGGAGGGGGAAAGGAGGAGGAAAGGAGGATGGGAGGAGGGGGTTTAGGGAAGGGGAAAAATTGGGGGAAAGTAATTACCCGGACTTGGTCCGGGAAATGGGAATTTCCCAAACCCTGCAATTTAAAAGGAAAGGGGTTTGGGAAATTGTCATTTTTGGGGGGATGTGTGTTTTGGGGTTAAAAAAGAGCAACTTTGCACACTTTTTTTTGTTTTGGATTTATGGTTTTCTTCTATTTTCCCTTGTCTCATTTTATAGAATGGAAACATAAAAAAATTGAGATGTTTTTGATTGTTTTCCACATGAAAAGTACATTAAAATTAACCCTAAAAATCGCAATGTCGTTTTTTGCCAAATTTTTAAAAAAGAAAAACAAATTTTTGGAAACAGGGTCCATACACGTCAATGGGAGTCAAATTTTCTTTCACAAGTGCCTAAATATTTTTTATTACCATTTCTACACTAAAGCAGTAGTCTGGGGTAACAGTAAATTTTTCCCTTTTTTGAGAGAATAAAAATTCAAATTGGGAAAAAAAAAGAATTTTAAGGGGGTGGGGATGTGACAAGGAAAAGAGGAAATGTTTTTTTACCCGCCAGGAAAAGTCTTTTTGTTTATTCTGGACCCCATTTTTGGGAAAATTTGGGATCTTTTTAAAAATTTGGGGGTTTTGGGGAAGGAAAATTTCTAATTTCGACCCCTTTATTCGATAGTTGAAATCGGTAAATGGGTGGGTTTCTTGTCTCACTTGAAAAGACAAAATTTGGGGAGTTCTAGCAAAATAGTTGTGATTTTTGTCGAAATAGTACCTGGAAATTTGGGCGAAAAAAGGGTTTCAAAGTGGGCGGGAAAACGCCATGGCCAAAAACTTTAACGGACCATAAAATTCCGAGAGCATAATTCTGAAGTTTTCCATCAAATTTTATACTTTGGTGTTTATTTTGTCGGGGAAAAAATTTTTCTATCTTTTTTATAACAAAAAAAAATTTTTTTTTCCAAAAAAATTTTCGACCCCCGAAACAAATTTAGGAGAGGGCCTCTCGGGCCCAAGAAAGGGGTTTTTTTAAAAGGGGGGGGTTGGGTATTGGGCAGTTTGGAGGGAAAATGTTGTTTTATCTTCATAGTATATGCTTCAAAATGTTTGTATTCTGACACCTCTGCAAAAAAATGAAAAAAAGTGTGAGTGGGTAAAGTGTTGGGAAAGATGAAATTTTTTTCTTTTTTGGGGGTTTTTTTCTTTTTTTGGGCACCCTGCCTCAGTGGAGAGGCTGACTTGTTAAAAAAAAACTCTTCTCCCCTCTCTCTTCCCCTCTCTCTCTCTCTTCTTCTCTCTCCTCTCCCCCTCTCACCCCTCCCTCACTCTCACCCCAACCCCTCACCCCACTCTACTCACCCCCTCACTCTCACCCCCTCACTCTCCTTTACTCTCACTCACTCTCACCCTCTCCCCCCCCTTTCTCCTCAACTCTCCTTTACTCTCAACTCACTCTCACTCACTTTCACCCCCACCCCCACTTCTCTCAATCTCAAAACCCTCTCACTCATCCCTTCACTCACTCACCCCTCCCCCTTTACTCTCCACTCCTCAAAATTTCCTACCCCTCCCTTTTGTGACCCCCATTTTCTCCACTCCCCCTTTACTCTCTCTCCTCCTCCTCACTCCCCCTCCTTTACTCTCTCCCCACTCCCCTTCACTTCTTCCCCACTCCCCTCCACTCCCCCTCTCTCCCCTTCCCCTCTTTCCCCCTCACCCCTCACTCACTCTTTCCCCCCTCCCCCCCCACTCACCCTCTCCTCACCTTTTCCCACCCCTTCTCCTCACTCTCCAATCACTTCCTCTCCACTCCCCAACCCCCTCTCTTTACTCCTCTCTCACTCCTTCCCCTCCCCCTCTCCCTCCTCTCCTTTACTCTCTCACTTCCCCTCTCACTCCCCTCTCACTCTTCCCCACCCCTTACTCACTCTCTCCCACTTCTCCTCACTCCCCCCTCACTCACACCTCTCAAATCAACCCCCAAAAACATTTATTATTAAACCCCCTTTTTACCCCTCCCACCCTTTACTCCCTTACTCCTTAAAAATTTATACCTTGTAACCCCTTCCTTCCCCTTTTCCCCTTCAATAACCCCTTATCCTTCTATATTTTATACTCCTTCATTACTTTAAAACCCCGAAACCCCACCCCCATTTATTTTTTCCCCTCTGACTACTCCTAATCCTTCCCCTTTTTCTCACTCATCCAGGCAATTTGCCTTTTCCCCATTTCCCCCTTAAATTTTTCCCCCAATAATCTCTCAATCATCACTCACTCTCCACCACCATTCCAAAATTTCCCAAAAAACCCTTTCAGGGGGATCATTTCCCCATCCCCTTTCCCCATTTAAATTTTCCCCAAACCCATAGATTTTACCCATCTTCACTCACTTATTAACCTTATTATTTTAAAAATTTCCTGATTTAAGTACTTATCCCTTATTTTCCCCCACATTTAACAATTTTCCCCAAAACCAAATGCATAAAAAAAAAACTTTTTTATCCCCCTTTTTTTAAACCTTAATTTTTAAAAAACCTTTTCTTTTCCCCGTTAATTTTTTAATATTTACTATCTTCCTTTCCCTTGGCTTTTTAGAAATGGAAATAAATTTTTTTCCCCCGAAACCCCTTAAATTTCCTTGGTTTTTTACTAGTAAGGACATTAAAATTTTCTCAAATACAAAAATTATAAATTTTTGCGAACAAATAAAAAAGATTTAAAATTTTCCCCCAAAAACCCTTTTTTGGGGGTTTTAATTTTTTTGGGTTTTAGTTGGGGGTTTAAAACCAAAAATTAACCCCTTATTGTAAAAAAAAAGTAATCTTTATAAAATTTTTTTTTGAAAAAAATTTTTTTGTGAAATAAAAATTACAAAAGGGAAATTTTTGGAAAGGAAAAAAAAAATGAACGCAAAATTTTTTTTTTAAAAGCCAGTGGAATGCCTTGTTTTTTAGGACCCCCTTTGAAAATTGGTTTTTTTTGAATTTGGGTTATACCAGGGTTTTTGGTTTAGTAGGTCTTTAAAAACCAAACCAGGGTTTTTTTGGGTTCAAAATAAACCCAAAAAATTTAACCGTCTTCCAACCAGCGGGAAAAGTGGTGGGGGTTTTTTAAAAAATTAAAAATTGGGGCTTCACTTCAATTTTGGCAATAAAAAAAGGTTCAAAAGGGTTCATTTTAAAAAAGAAAAAAAAATGAACCCGGGTTTTTTTTTTTAAAAAAATGAAACCGCATTTTTTTCTAAGGATTTATGGTTGGTATTTTTTTCCTTTTTCTTCCCCCTTTTTTGGGTTTGAAAAAAATATTTCGTTAGAAGGTTTTTGATGGGACAAAGAAAACTACCTTAAAATTGAGGAAAGGGAGGCCCAAGAAATGTTCAAATTTTTGCCCCAAAATTAAAAAAAGAATCCGTGCCAAGGTTCCAAAAAAAAAAAACTTTGAAGGGGTTTTTTTTTTTTCACATTTTCACCGGGGTTTTTTGGGGATTCTATTTTTTTTTCTTTTTTAAATGAAAAGGCCCTAACAGTTAAATATTTTATTTTTTAAATAAAAATCCAAGTTTTAAAAGCCAAATAGAAAATGTTAATTTTGGGGCCTTTGGGCAAAAATTGGGTTAATTTCATAGGAAAATTATTTTTCAAGTGCTGTTTTTTTTATTTTCCTTGGGGGAAAAAAACCCTATTTTTTTGGAAAAACCCCAATGGAAAAAAAAAATTTGGGTGGTGAAATTCAAAAATTTTAATTTTCCTGCCTTTTTTTTCGGACCCCTTTTAAATTCCTTTAAAAATTTTGGGTGGTTTTCCCTTTTACTCCCCTTATTGGGAAAAAAAACAAAATTGGTTTTTTCTACGGAAAAAAATTTTCCAAAGTTAAAGATTTTTGTCCTAGTAACCGGGAAATTGGGCCCAAAAATAGGGCTCAAAAATAAAGGGGAAATAAACAAAGCATAAAAAACGTCGGGACCGCTAACTCCGCGAAGCTTAATTTTGTATATTTTCCATCAAAAATTTTATATTTTGGTGGGCATTTCAATTTGGGGAAAAAAATTTTCTATCATTTTCAACCCAAAAAATTTTTTTTGAAAATTTTTCGAACCCCCAAACTAGTTTAGGAGAGGGCCTCTCGACCCTGAAAGCATTAAATTGGCCAAATTAACAATTTCCGATCATTTTATTTTGTAGTTGAAACAGTTGAGTTGGCAATTTCTTGTACTCAATCGATAGAATAGAAGTAATACTAGTGAAATAGCTAAGAATTTAGTCTACTGGAATAATGTAATTGGCCTAAAATGGGAGTCAAAGCCAGCAAAATCGCCGATGCGTAAATATCGCTGACACGTCAAAATTTACGAGAGCATGATTTCGTCAATTTTCCTTCAAATTTTGTACTTTTTGTTTTATTACCTTTAGAAAAAGATTCTCTACCATTTCATAACAAAAAATAGCAAAAATTTTTTTGAAAATTCTTGGACCCTGGTGCACACTTCAAAATTTGGCCTCTGGACCCTGAATGGATTAAAAGTTTTCTTCATTCTATTTTTTGTAAGCTATACGGGAAAAAGGGCTACTAGCCCATTTCTCCCAGCACGCTAGTTGATTTCTAGAACATGCATAGCTTACAGAGGAAAAGTCCTTATTCCACTTCTTCTGGATCTAAAAGGAAAATAATAAGAATAAGAACTATTCGGAAAAAACCAAGGAAAACTCAGGAGAGTCTGTATACTATGTGTACATGCATGTGTAGTGTGGCCAAACTGTAAGTAAAAGTAACAAGATCAACCTGTTATCTCGAGTGTTTATGAAACAAATAAGAGACATCGGCACTCCTACCATCATGTAAAGCAAATACAGGCTTCTATCGTACATTCATGTGGCAGGACAGTAGTGCCTCCCTGGGTGGTTACTGTCTACCAACCTACTACTGCACTGAATATACAGGAATATACAGGATAAATACACATTAAACAGGACAAAGAAAAAAATAATCCTAACCTTGTTGATAAGCTCAGAAGAAAGACCAGTACTGATGCAGAGCCATGAAAGTGACACGCATTAACCGCACCATGATAATTTGCACCACCTGACAAACAATTGGGTACTTCCTGAAGGTTTCTTCAAATGCCTTCACAGGAAATTTTTATGACAATAGAATCCACCTCAGCTTTAGCTCCCACTGTCTTGTATGGCTGAGGGTGGCCCAAATCAGCACATCACAGAAGGATAAGAGGGAAATAATTGATTCCCCTGATAACACTTCCTTGAGAGCAAGAGTTGTTTCCATCAGGGTCAGTCACAAACACAGTAATCCGCCCAGTCTGGACTATGAAGATATTTTCATCATTCTGTCCTGAAAGTATATAAAAAAAATTTTAACACGTTGGCTGTTCCCCTTTACATAGTTTTATTGGAATTGTTTAAAAAACGCTCCCCGTTAATGTTTTTTCCGGATTGTTCTGAAACAGATGGTATTTTCCTGGTCAGAGTGGCCCGGAAAAGGGGAAGTAGGTAGGTAGGGGGGGAAGGTAGGAGAAGAGAGGAGAGGAGAGAGAGAGAGAGAGAGAGAGGGGGAGAGAGAGAGGGGGAGAGAGAG
>NW_026495916.1:0-20051 GCF_026875155.1 Cherax quadricarinatus | reverse complement strand
GGAGAGAGAAGGGTAAAAGGGAGAGAGAGGAGAGATAGGGGTGAGGGATAAGACCAAGGGGGAGGGAGAGAAATGTGAGGGGGAGAGAAAGGGTAGAGAGAGGGAGAAAGAGAGGGAGAGGGAGAGGGAGAGAAAGAGAGAGAGAGGGAGAAAGGAGGGAAGAAGGCTATGAGAGAGAGAAACGCGAGGGAGGGAAAAGGTAAGAGGTCTGTGGGGGAGGCAGTCAAATTCCAAGGATCAGCTGTGTGTACTCACCTAGTTGTGGTTTCAGGGGTCGAGACCCAGCTCCTGGCCCCGAGTGTGTATGTGTGTGCGCGCGTGTGTGTGTGTGTGAGCACGTCAGTTGTTTATATGTCCCAGAAATACAATTCACTTCTGTGTATCCGTAATACTAATGAGATACCATTAACACTGAGAGTAGTTATAATAATTATAATACTAGCGTGTGTTAAGTCATTCTTTCACCCAGTTATGTACTACCTTTTACTACATGTGTAGAGGAGGGAGAGGGTGTGGGGGAGAGAGAGAAAGGGTAGTGATGCGTATGTGTGTACACATGTATGTATATATGTGTGTTTGTAGTGATGTGTGTGTGTACACATGTATGTATATATGTGTGTTTGTAGTGATGTGTGTGTGTACACATGTATGTATATATGTGTGTTTGTAGTGATGCGTATGTGTGTACACATGTATGTATATATGTGTGTTTGTAGTGATGCGTATGTGTGTACACATGTACTCACCTATTTGTACTCACCTATTTGTGGTTGCAGGGGTCGAGTCATAGCTCCTGGCCCCGCCTCTTCACTGATTGCTACTAGTTCATCTCTCTCCCTGCTCCATGAGCTTTATCATACCTCGCCTTAAAACTATGTATGGTTCCCGCCTCCACTACTTCACTTTCTAGACTATTCCACGACTTGACTACTCTATGACTGAAGAAATACTTCCTAACATCCCTTTGATTCATCTGAGTCTTCAATTTCCAATTGTGACCTCTTGTGTATGTGTCCCATCTCTGGAACATCCTGTCTTTGTCCACCGTGTCTATTCTGCACAGTATTTTATATGTCGTTATCATGTCTCCCCCTGACCCTCCTGGCCTCCAGTGTCGTCAGGCCGATTTCCCTCAACCTTTCTTCGTACGACAATCCCCGTAGCTCTGGGACTAGTCTTGTTGCAAACCTTTGCACTTTCTCTAATTTCTTGACGTACTTGACTAGGTGTGGATTCCAAACTGGTGCTGCATGCTCCAGTATGGGCCTGACGTAAATGGTATACAGTGTCTTGAACGACTCCTTATTGAGGTATCGGAACGCTATCCGTAGGTTTGCCAGGCGCCCGTATGCTGCAACAGTTATCTGATTTATGTGCGCCTCAGGAGATATGCTCGGTGTTATACTCACCCCCAGATCTTTTTCCTTGAGTGAGGTTTGCAGTCTTTGGCCATCTAAACTATATTGTGTCTGCGGTCTTCTTTGCCCTTCCCCAATCTTCATGACTTTGCATTTGGCAGGGTTAAACTCAAGGAGCCAGTTTCTGGACCAGGCTTGTAGCCTGTCCAGGTCTCTTTGTAGTCCTGCCTGATCCTCATCTGATTTGATTCTTCTCATTAACTTCACATCATCTGCAAACAAGGACACTTCTGAGTCTATCCCTTCCGTTATGTCGTTCACATATACCAAGAACAGCACAGGTCCTAGGACTGACCCCTGTGGAACCCCGCTTGTCACAAGCGCCCACTCTGACACCTCGTCACGTACCATGACTCGTTGTTGCCTCCCTGTCAGGTATTCTCTGATCCATTGCAGTCCCTTTTTCCTGTTATGTGTGCCTGATCTTCTAGCTTTTTCAGTAACCTCTTGTGGGGAAAACTGTGTCGAGGCCTTTTTGCAGTCCAAAAAAATGCAGTCGATCCATCCCTCTCTCTCTTGTCTTACTTCTGTCACCTTGTCATAAAACTCTAGTAGGTTTGTGACACGGGATTTTCCTTCCCTGAAAACCATGCTGGTTGTCAATTATACACTTGTTTCTTTCCAGGTGCTCCACCACTCTCCTCCTGATGATCTTCTCCATGACCTTGCATACTATACACGTTAGTGATACAGGTCTGTAGTTTAGTGCCTCATGTCTGTCTCCCTTTTTAAAAATTGGGACTACATTTGCCATCTTCCATACCTCAGGGAGTTGCCCAGTTTCAAATGATGTGTTGAAGATCTTTGTTAATGGCACACACAATATCTCTGCTCCCTCTTTAAGGACCCACGGAGAGATGTTGTCTGGTCCCACCGCCTTTGAGGTGTCAAGTTCGCATAGCAGCTTCTTCACTTCCTCCTTGGTTATATGTATGTATATATGTGTGTTTGTAGTGATGTGTATGTGTGTACACATGTATGTATATATGTGTGTTTGTAGTGATGCGTATGTGTGTACACATGTACTCACCTATTTGTACTCACCTATTTGTGGTTGCAGGGGTCGAGTCACAGCTCCTGGCCCCGCCTCTTCGCTGATTGCTACTAGGTCCTCTCTCTCCCTGCCCCATGAGCTCTATCATACCTAGCCTTAAAACTATGTATGGTTCCCGCCTCCACTACGTCACTTTCTAGGCTATTCCACGGCCTGACTACTCTATGACTGAAGAAATACTTCCTAACATCCCTTTGATTCATCTGAGTCTTCAACTTCCAATTGTGACCTTTGTGTCTGTGTCCATCTCTGGAACATCCGTCTTTGTCCACCTTGTCTATTCCGTGCAGTATTTTATATTCGTTATCATCTCCCCTGACCCTCCTGTCCTCCAGTGTCGTCGGGCCCGATTTCCCTCAACCTTTCTTCGTAGGACAATCCCGTAGCTCTGGGACTGTCTTGTTGCAAACCTTTGCACTTTCTCTAATTCTTGACGTGCTTGACTAGGTGTGGATTCCAAACTGGTGCTGCATACTTAAGTATGGGCCTGACATAAAGGGTTTATACAGGGTCTTAAACGAATCCTTACTGAGGTATCGGAACGCTATCCGTAGGTTTGCCAGGCGCCCGTATGCGGGCAGCAGTTATCTGATTGATGTGCGCCTCAGGAGATATGCTCGAGTTATAACTCACCCCCAGGTCTTTTTCCTTGAGTGAGGTTTGCAGTCTTGGCCATCTAAACTATATTGTGTCTGCGGTCTTCTTTGCCCTTCCCCAATCTTCATGACTTTGCATTTGGCAGGGTTAAATTCAAGGAGCCAGTTGCTGGACCAGGCTTGTAGCCTGTCCAGGTCTCTTTGTAGTCTGCCTGATCCTCATCCGATTGTTTTCTTCTCATTAACTTCGCATCATCTGCAAACAAGGACACCTCTGAGTCAAATCCCTTCCGTTATGTCGTTCACATATACCAAGAACAGCACAGGTCCTAGGACTGACCCCTGGGAACCCCGCTTGTCACAGGCCCCCCACTCTGACACCTGTCGCGTACCATGACTCGTTGTTGCCCCCCTGACAGGTATTCTCTGATCCATTGCAGTGCCTTTCCTGTTATGTATGCCTGATCCTCTAGCTTTTGCAGTAACCTCTTGTGAGGAAACTGTGTCGAAGGCCTTCTTGCAGTCCAAAAAAAATGCAGTCGATCCACCCCTCTCTCTCTTGTCTTACTTCTGTCACCTTGTCATAAAACTCTAGTAGGTTTGTGACGCAGGATTTTCCTTCCCTGAAACCCGTGCTGGTTGTCAATTAAACACTTGTTTCTTTCCAGGTGCCCCACCACTCTCCTCCTGATGATCTTCTCCATGACCTTGCATACTATACACGTGATACAGGTCTGTAGTTTAGTGCCTCATGTCTGTCTCCCTTTTTAAAAATTGGGACTACATTTGCCATTTTCCATACCTCAGGTAGTTGCCCAGTTTCAAGTGATGTATTGAAGATCTTTGTTAACGGCTCACACAAAATCTCTGCTCCCTCTTTAAGGACCCATGGAGAGATGTTGTCTGGTCCCACCGCCTTTGAGGTGTCAAGCTCGCATAGCAGCTTCTTCACCTCCTCCTTGGTTATATGTACCTCATCCAGCACTTGCGGGTTTTGCCCCCCTGTTCTGATTTCCTGGAGTCCTACTGGGTTCCACTGTAAATACCTCTTAAATCTTGTGTTGAGCTCTGGTCGTTTCTTGTGAATTCCCATCACCCTTCCTCATCTGATTACCTGGTCCTTGGGACTGTTGTTTTCTCCTGTGTGGCTGTACAAACAGCTTCGGTCAGCCCTTATTTTGGGAATGCTATGTCATTTTCATATTGTCTCTGAGCCTCCCTTCTTATCTGTGCATATTCGTTTCTGGCTCTTCGGCTGTTTTCTTTATTTTCCTGAGTCTCTGTTTCTGTACCTTTTCCATTCTCTATTTACACCTAGTTTTTGCCTCCCTACACCTTTGGGTGAACCAAGGACTCGTTCTGTTTTCCCATTTTCTGTTTCCCTTGGGGAACAAACCTCTCCTCTGCCTCCTTGCATTTTGTTGCTACATATCCATCATTTCTTGTACTGGTTTTCCTGTCAGTTCCTCTCCCACTGAATTGTCTTGAAGGAAGTTCCTCATGCCTGAGTATTTCCCCCCTTTTGTAGTTGGTTTTCCCAGCCTATTCCTGCTACTCTCCCACTTGGAGTTTCAATATGTAGTCGAAGCACAGAACCACATGATCACTAGCTCCCAGAGGCCTTTCATACATGATACCCTCGATGTCCGAACTACTCATGGTGAATACAAGGTCCAGTCTTGCTGGTTCATCCTCTCCCTCTCTCTGGTAGTGTCTCTAACATGTTGATGCATGGGGTTTTTCCCAGTACCACATCCATCATCTTGGCTCTCCTGTTCGGGACCCCCAAAGGGGCTCCAGGTTTTCCCAGTAAATCTCCTTGTGATTGAAATCACCCATAACTAGTAACTTGCTCCCTCCATGTGTGCTCCCCGGGCCATCTCGGCTAGTGTGTCGATCATTGCTCTGTTTGCTCTCATCATATTCTTCTCTTGGCCTCCTGCAGTTCTGTGGTGGTTGTACATTTACTGCAATTATCACCTTATGTCCCTCAAAACTGGATTGTTCCTACTAAGTAGTCCCTTTCGCCCATGCCATCCATTCCTTCCATTTTCTCAAAATCCCACTGGTTTTTAATGAGCATTGCAACTCCCTCCTCCCCCTCTCCTCCTCTGCCCTTCCTGAGGATTTGGTATCCGGATGGAAAGATTAAAATCTGTTATTATTCTGGTGAGTTTTGTTTCTGTGAGTGCTATTATGTCTGGGGATGTCTCTTTGATTCTTTCTTGCCACTCCTCATACTTGTTTGTTATTCCATCTGCATTTGTATACCACACCTTCAACTTCTTTTCTAAGACTGTGGTCTGGGAGGTATATTGGGGTTGGGGAAGTGGGAGACCTGGTAAGGAACTAGGGGATGTTGCTTTGGGGGTGGAGTTTGTAATGTAGTGGGTGGGGGCATTGGATGTGGCAAGGGTGTTTTGTTTTAGAGTGTTTGGTTGCATGGGGTTGACCTGGTTGGGAGGCTTCTATAGGAGTTGTGAGGGGGCTGTATTTGATCTTCTTCCTGGGTCTGGGATCTCCTGTCTGTCTTCTCCCTCCCTCTCTTTCCCCCTTTTTCGCCTTTGTAACATCTCTCTCAGTTTTCTGCCTTTCTTTTTGTGATCTGTCGCGGTCGAGATACACCTTCCTGTATCCCGGGTATGTCCCTTAATCGGCTTTCTCCTGCAGGATCCTGGCCCGAGTCGCTTCTGCCTTAAAGGTCACTTTCACTGGCCGGGTTCTTTTTTTTAAAAACCCCCCCCTATTCTCCGAAAATTTTCCAGCCTGGGTCATGTCTTCCCTATTGCTTTCATGATGCTTTCAATTGCTTTTTTTCCCCTTGTTTTCTTGCTTCATATGTCCCCCCTTCAGCTTCCTGGAGCCCATACACAAAGACTGACCTCACCCTTTCATTCTCCACTGTTTTTCCCTGTGTATCCCCTCATTTAATTTGGTTTCCTGCACTGCAGCTTTCCTTTCTTCAGTTTCACTGGCTAATGTACTTGGGCTCATTGGCCTGCCCATTTTCCCTTCTCGGATTTCCTTTGGGCTCTGTTGTTGTCTGTTAGGGCCTCCACATAAAACTTAGCTCTTTCATTTACTACAGTCTCCTCTGATAGAGCCCCCACATGCAGTTTTTGCTCCTTCTTTCCCTACAGTCCCCTTATTTGTGGCTGAGGTAGCAGTCTCTGTTGTCAATCCCAAAATGTTCTTTAGTTTTTTAGGCTGTTTCAGATTTTTTAGTTCCTCTTCTAAACTCCGTATCCTAGCCTCTGCTGCTTTGATATGCAGCTCCCACTTCCTGCTTTCCATATCTATCCTCTCTTCCATTCTCATGCTAAGTTCTTCTAGTTTCTTTTCCCATTCATGATCTCTTTTTATGAGCTCTGCTGCCCAATCTTCCTTTGCAGCTTCCTCCTCCTGTCCCTTGGTTTTTCTTGTTGCTCTCTGACAACCCATTTTTGTTTTATCCTGATTGCCTCAGAGTGGGAAACCTATGTAATTCTGTATGTTAGGTTAGTAGTGTGTATGTCAGAGTGTGGGGGGGGGGAGGTAGTGGAGGAACTGTGGGAGAGGAGTGGGGAGGGGTCAGGAGGGTCTGGGTGAACTGGGGAGGGGAGGGTGAACGAGGGAGGGGGGGGATCAGGGGAAGAAGTGAGTTGTCGGTGGTGAGGGGGGGGATCAGGGGAAGAAGTGAGTTGTCGGTGGTGAGGGGGGGGAGTGTATGTGTGAGTCTGGATATGTGTGTGTGTGTGAGTCTGGTTTTGTATGTTGTGTGTGTGTGTGTGTGTGTGTGTGTGTGTGTGAGTCTGGATGTGTGTGTGTGTGTTGTGTGTGTGTAATCTTGTGTGGAATTATGTGTGGGTTTATTATGTACTGAAAGGTAGGTGGCTTGTGGTTTGTAGTGTAGTCTCAGTGGTCCTTTCTTCCCACAACTTCTTGTGACCTGACCCCCAAAACCCCCTGGGGCTTGACCGGGACGTACTTTTCAGTGTGTGGTGTGTGTGTGTTGTGTGTGTGTGTGTGTGTGTGTGTGTGTGTGTGTGTGTGTGTGCGGGGGGGGGAGGTATGCAGGGGGATACTGTTAATACTACCAGTAATTCTGGGTTATAAAAAGCGATAATTTTCTACTAGGGTCTAAAGCTTCAAAAAGTGTCTGCCCTTTGTGTGTGTTGTTAGGAGGGATGGTTAGGGGGGGGTAATCCGTTATACCTTTCTGTTCTGTCTTTCCCAGAAATGCTACACTCTTCGCTTATTGTCCTTTCTGGATTTAGTATCAATTATTGCTGTTATTATCCTATTCCTTGTTCACGTTTAGAGAGGACTTCCTAGCTTCCTAAGTGTTTTACTACTAATAACTACTGTAATAGCTTGCAGGAGTGAGTGGCCCGTATCTAACAGCGATGCAAGACCAAAAAAGCCAAAAATGCGACATGCAAACCACAACATAGGTGATACTTGCGCTGGCAACGGTCGTGCCAAGTTGCCAGATGCTGATGGGCGTAGTCGTCGTACGTAGCCTAAATCCCTAATTTTGGAGACCTTCCCTCCGTGATGATTATAACCACATGTGCTCATTACGTCCCCCGTTCCTCACGCGATTTCACTTTTCACTTATGATATATACACTTCCATTATTTTACACTTCACTTATATGTATAATGGCACACAACTTGTCGTGACGTCACTGCTTCAGGCCTACCGCTGCCTAGTAGACCAAAACGTTTGGATAATTTTGGATAATGGATAATTTCAGGCTTTCTCACGACTTTTTCTAACTAATAACTTAAGCTATCACTCGTATTATTGCTCACTGACGATGTCACTACCACTGATTACTGTTAGCAGTCACTGCACCCTTAAAAACACTAGGATTCTCGGAGCCTTGTGTGCCCACGTCTGCACCCACGGACCCACGTGTATGTGTATGTGTATGTGTATGTATGTATATATGTGTGTTTGTAGTGATGCGTATGTGTGTACACATGTATGTATATATGTGTGTTTGTAGTGATGCGTATGTGTGTACACATGTATGTATATATGTGTTTGTAGTGATGCGTATGTGTGTACACATGTATGTTATATGTGCGTTTTTAGGATGCGTATGGTGTACACATGTATGTATTATATGTTGTTTGTAGTGATCGTATGTTGTACACATGTTATTTAATTGTGTGTTTGTAGTGATGCTTATGTGTGTAACATGTATGTGTATAATGTGTGTTTGTAGTGATGCATATGTGTGTACACATGTATGTATATGTGTGTTTGTAGTGATGCATATGTGTGTACACATGTATGTGTATATGTGTGTTTGTAGTGATGCATATGTGTGTACACATGTATGTATATATGTGTGTTTGTAGTGTGCATATGTGTTACACATGTATGTATATATGTGTGTTTGTAGTGATGATTTTGTGTTACACATGTATGTATAATGTGTGTTTGTAGTGATGTTATGTGTGTACACATGTATGTATATATGTGTGTTTGTAGTGATGCATATGTGTGTACACATGTATGTTTTATATGTGTGTTTGTAATGTGTATATTGTGTACACATGTATGTATTTTATGTGTGTTTGTAGTGATGTATATGTGTGTACACATGTATGTACATATGTGTGTTTGTATGATGTTATGTGTGTACACATTTAAAGTATATATGTGTGTTTGTAGTGATTTTATTGTGTGACACATGTATGTTATATTTTGTTTTGTAGTGATGTATATGTGTGTACACATGTATGTTATATAGTGTGTTTGTAGTGATGTATTGTGTAAAACAGGGATGTATATATGTGTGTTTGTAGTGATGTTTTATGTGACACATGTATGTATATATATTGTGTTTGTGATGTATATGTGTACACATGTATGTATATGTGTGTTTGTAGTGATGTATATGTGTACACATGTATGTATATATATGTGTGTTTGTAGTGATGTATATGTGTACACATGTATGTATATATATGTGTGTTTGTAGTGATGTATATGTGTACACAAATGGGATGTATATAATGTGTGTTTGTAGTGATGTATATGTGTACAAAATGTAAAGTATATATATGTGTGTTTGTAATGTATTTTGTGTACACATGTTGTATATATGTGTGTTTGTAGTGATTTTATGTGTGTGCACATGTATGTATATTATAGTGTGGTTTGTAGTGATGTATGTGTGTACACATGTATGTATAATGGTGTTTGTAGTGATGTATGTGTTTTACAAAATGTATGATATATATGTGTGTTTGTAGTGATGTATGTGTGTACACATGTATGTATATATGTGTGTTTGTAGTGATGTATGTGTGTACACATGTATGTATATATGTGTGTTTGTAGTGATGTATGTGTGTACACATGTATGTATATATGTGTGTTTGTAGTGATGTATGTGTGTACACATGTATGTATATATGTGTGTTTGTAGTGATGTATGTGTGTACACATGTATGTATATATGTGTGTTTGTAGTGATGTATGTGTGTACACATGTATGTATATATGTGTGTTTGTAGTGATGTATGTGTGTACACATGTATGTATATATGTGTGTTTGTAGTGATGTATGTGTGTACACATGTACTCACCTATTTGTACTCACCTATTTGTGGTTGCAGGGGTCGAGTCACAGCTCCTGGCCCCGCCTCTTCGCTGATTGCTACTAGGTCCTCTCTCTCCCTGCCCCATGAGCTCTATCATACCTGCCTTAAACTATTTTATGGTTCCTGCCTCCACCACATCACTTTCTAGGCTATTTCCATGGCTCTACTACTCTGTTGACTGAAGAATTTCCTAACATCCTTTGATTCACTGAGTCTTCAACTTCCAATTGTGACCTCTTGTGTCTGTGTCCCATCTCTGGAACATCCCGTCTTTGTCCACCTTGTCTATTCCGCGCAGTATTTTATATGTGTTATCATGTTTTCCCTGACCCTCCTGGCCTCCCAGTGGGCGTCAGGCCGATTTCCCTCAACCTTCTTCATAGGACATCCCCGTAGCTCTGGACAGTCTTTGCAAACCTTTGCACTTTCTCTAATTTTTGACGTGCTTGACTAAAGGGGGATTCCAAACTGGTGCTGCATATCCATATGGGGCCCGACGTAGATGGTGTACAGAGTCTTAACGAATCCTTCTGAGTATCGGACGCAATCCGTAGGTTTGCCCGGCGCCCGTATGCTGGCAGCATATCTGATTGATGTGCGCCTCAGGAGATATCTCGGGGTTATACTCACCCCCCGATCTTTTCCTTTAGTGAGGTTTGCAGTCTTTGGCCATCTAACTATATTGTTTTCTGCGGTCTTCTTTGCCCTTTTCCCCAATCTTCATGACTTTGCATTTGGCAGGGTTAAATTCTAGGACCAGTCTGGACCAGGCTTGTAGCCGTCCAGATCTCCTTTTTAGTCCTGCCCGATCCTCGTCCGATTCGATTTCTCATTAACTTCACATCGTTGCAAACAAGGACACTTCTGAGTCTTCCCTTCCGTTATGCGTTCACGTATACCAAGAAAAAGCAAGGTCTAGGACTGCCCTGTGGAACCCCGCTTGTCACAGGCGCCCACTTGACATCTCGTCGGTGCCATGACTCGTGTTTCCTCCTGTCCGATATTCTCTGATCCATTGCGTGCCTTTCCTGTTATGTGTGCCCGTCCTCTAGCTTTTGGGGGTAACCTCTTGTGAGGGAAATGTGTCGAAAAGCCTTCTGCAGTCCAAAATACGCAGTCGATCCACCCCTCTCTCTCTTGTCTTACTTCTGTCCCTGTCATAAACTCTAGTAGGTTTTGTTGACACAGGGTTTTCCTTTCCCGAAACCGTGCTGGTTGTCAATTATACACTTGTTTCTTTCCAGGTGCCCCACCACTCTCCTCCTGATGATCTTCTCCATGACCTTGCATACTATACACGTTAGAGATACAGGTCTGTAGTTTAGTGCCTCATGTCTGTCTCCCTTTTTAAAAATTGGGACTACATTTGCCATTTTCCATACCTCAGGAGTTGCCCAGTTTCAAATGATGTGTTGAAGATCTTGTTAATGGCTCACACAATATCTCTGCTCCCTCTTTAAGGACCCATGGAGAGATGTTGTCTGGTCCCACCGCCTTTGAGGTGTCAAGTTCGCATAGCAGCTTCTTCACCTCCTCCTTGGTTATATGTACCTCATCCAGCACTTGCTGGTGTGCCCCCCTGTTCTGATTTCTTGGAGTCCTACTGGTTTCCACTGTAAATACCTCTTTAAATCTTGTGTTGAGCTCCTACATACCTCTCGGTCGTTTCTTGTGAATTCCCCATCACCCTTCCTCAGTCTGATTACCTGGTCCTTGACTGTTGTTTTCCTCCTGATTTGGCTGTACAACAGCTTCGGGTCCGTCTTTACTTTTGATGCTAAGTCATTTTCATATTGTCTCTGAGCCTCCCTTCTTATCTGTGCATATTCCCGTTTCCAGGCTCTTTCGGCTGATATCTTTATTTTCCTGATTTCTCTGTCTTCTGTACCTTTTCCAATCGCTATTACACCCTAGTTTTTGCCTCCCTACACCCTTTGGGTGACAAGGACTCGATTCTGTTCTTCCCAATATTCTGTTTCCCTTGGGAACGACACCTCTCCTCTGCCTCCTGCATCTTTAGTTGCTACATAGTCATCATTTCTTGTACGGTTTCTGGTCAGTTCCCTCTCCCACTGAATGTCCTTAAGGAAGTTTCCTCATGCCTGAGTAGTTCCCCCCTTTTTGTAGTTTTGGTTTTTCCCAACCTATTCCTGCACTTCTCTCCCACTTGGAGCTCAACTAGTAGTCGAATAAGCAACAGACACATGATCAACTACTCCCAGGGACCTGTTCTACCTGATACCCTCGAAGTCCGAACTACTCAATGGAGAATACAAGGTCCAACTTGCTGGGTTCATCCTCTCCTCTCTCTCTGGTAGTGGTCCTAACATGTTGATGCATGAGGTTTCTCCAGTACCCCACAATCCATCATCTTGGCTCTCCATGTTTCGGGAACCCCCATGGGGCCTCCATTTTCCCAGACAATCACCTTGTGATTGAAAATCACCCATAACTATAACTTTGCTCCCCCCATGTGTGCTCTCCTGTGCCACCTGCGCTCGTTTGTTGACATTGCCTGTTGCTCTCATCCCCCCGTTATACTACTCGTTGGCCATCCTGCAGTTCTGTGGTGGGTTGTACATGTATGTATATTATGTTGTGTTGTAGTGATGTATGTGTGTACACATGTATATGTATAATAAGTGGTTTGTATGATGATGTGTTACACATGTATGTATATTAGATTGTGTATATTTTGATAGACGTATGTTGTGTACACATGTATGTATATATGTTTGTTTGTAGTATGTATTGTGAGTTACACAGTTGTATATATTTGTGTTTGTAGTGATGTATGTGTGGTACACATGTATGTAATATGTGTTTGTAGTTGATGTATGGTGTACACATGTATGTAATATGTGTGTTTTGTCAGTGATGTTATTGTGTACACATGGGTATGTATATATATGTTGTTTGTAGTGATGTAGTGTGTACACATGTCTGTATATAAGTGTGTTTGTATGAGTTATTGTGTACACATGTATGTATATATTATGTGTGTTTGTAGTGATGTATGTGTGTACACATGTATGTATATATGGTTGTGTTTTTGTAGTGATGTTGGTGTACACAGGTATTGTAATATATATGTTGTGTTTTTTGTAGTGATTATGTGTGTAACACATTATGTAATATTATGTGTTTGTAGTGATGTATGTGGTGTACCACATGTATGTATATATATGTGTGTTTGTAAGTGATGTATGTGTGTACACATAGTATGTTATATAATGTGTGTTTGTGGAGTGATGATGTGTGTACACATGTATGTAAGATATGTGTTTTTAGTGATTATGTGTGTACACATGTATGTATATTATGTGTGTTGGTAGTGATGTATGTGTGTACACATGTATGTATAGATATTGTGTTTTTGTAGTGATGTATGTGTGTAACACCAGTAGGTATATATGTGTGTTTGTAGTGATGTAGGTGAGTTCTCAAGTGTATGTATTAGTTAGTGTGTTGTATGTGAGTATGTGTGTACACATGTATGTATATATATGTTTTTGGAGAGTTGGTATGTGTGAATAAGTTGGTATTTATGATGGGGTGTGTGTTAGTGAGGATGTTGTAATAATTAGTATATATATGTGTTTTTTGTGTAGTGATATGTGTTTGGGTGTACAAATTATGGAGTGTTGGTGTTTGTAGTGATGTTTGTGTGTAAATTGTATGTTATTATGTGGTTGGTAGGGTTGTATGTGTTTAACATGTATATATTATTGTTTTTGTAGTGGTTTGTGTGTACACATTATGTATATTTGTGTGTTTTTTGTAGTGATGTATGTGTGATACACATGTATGTATATAATTTTGTTTGAGTGTTGTTGATGTGTGTACACATGTATGTATTATGTTGTGGTTTGTAGTGATGTATGTGTGTAACGAATGTAAGTTATATGTTTTGTATGATGTATGTGGTACACATTATTGTATTTATGTGTGGTTTGTTGTGTGTATGTGTGTAAACATGTAGTAATATGAGTGTTTTGTAGTGAGTATGGGTGTACACATGTATTAGTAAATGTGTGTTTGTAAGTGATGTATGGTGTACACATGTATGTATATAGTTGTTTTGTAGTGATGTATGTGTGTAACACATGTATGTATATATTGTTTTTGTAGTGATGTATGTGTGTACACATGTATGTATATATGTGTGTTTTTGTAGTGATGTATGTGTGTAACACTGTATGTATATATGTGTGTTGTAAGTGATGTATGTGTGTACACATTATGTATATAGTGTCGTTGTAGTGATGTATGTGTGTACACATGTATGTATATATGTGCGTTTGTATGATGATTGTTGTACACATGTTTATATATGTGCGTTTGTAGTGATGTATGGTGTGTTATCAAATGTATGTATATATTTGGTGTGTAGTGATGTATGTGTGTAAACAGTAATGTAATGATGTGTTTTGTAGTGATGTTATTGTGTACACAGGTAATGTTTATATGTGGTGTTTGTAGTGATGTATTTGTGTACACATGTATGTATATATGTGTGTTGTATGATGTAGTGTGTACACATGTATGTATATAAGTGAGTTTAGTGATGTATGTGTGTACACAAGTATGTATATATGTGTGTTTGTATGTGATGTATGTGTGTACAACATGTATTAATATATGTGGTTTTGAAGTGATTAAGTGTTAACACATGTATGCTATATATGGTTGTTGTAGTGAAGTATGTGTGTACACATGTATGTATTATATGTGTGTTTGTAGTGATGTATGTGTGTACTCATTGGATGTATATATGGTGTTTGGTATGATGTATGTGTGTATACATGTTATGTATATTATGTGTGTTTTGTAAGTGATGTAATGTGTGTACACATGTTGCATATATGTGTGTTTGTAGTGAGCATGTGTGTACACATGTATGCATAATTGTTTTGTAGTGATGTATGTGTACACATGATGCATATATGTGTGTTTGTAGTGATGTATGTGTGTACAAAAAAAAAACATTATGCTATATTGTGTTTGTAGTGATGTATTGTTTACACATTATCCATATATGTGTGTTGTTTGTAGTATGTATGTGTGTACACATGTATGCATAAATGTGTGTTTGTATGATTAAGGTGTTACCATGTAATGCCATATATGTGTGTTTGTATGATGTAATGTGTGTACAACATGTATTCATATAAGTGAGTTTGTAGTGATGAATGTGTTACACAAGTAAGGCCCCCTCATAATGGTTGTTTTTTGTAGTGATGTATGTTTGAACACATGTATGCCATAATGTGTGTTATGTAGGGATGTATGTGTTGTACAACATGTATGCATAAAATGTGTGTTTTGTAGTGATTGTATTGTGGTACCATGTATGCATATATGTGTTTTGTAATTGATTGTAATAGTGTACACAATGGAATGCAATATTTTGTTTTTAGTTTTTATGTAATGTGTGTAGAGCAGATTAGCATATATGTGTGTTGTAGTTGAAGTATGTGTGGTGTGAACACATATGTATATAAGTGTGTTTGTATGAGTAAGTGTGTACACATTTAATGCATATATGTGTTGTTTGTATGATGTCGTGTTACAACAAGTATTTCATATATGTGTGATTGTATGTGGATAATGTTTGTACACATGTAGCATATATGGTGTGTTTGTTGTGATTATGTGTGTAACACATTATTATATATTGTGATTGTAGAGGGTATTGTGTGTACACATGTATGTATTGATGTTGTGTTTGTAGTGATGTAATGTGTGAACCATGTATGTAATATATGTGTGTTTGTAGTGTGTATGAGTGAACACATGTCTGATATATTGAGTTTGTAGAGATTTATGTTGTGTACACATGTATGCATATATGTGGTTTAGTATGATGTATGTGGGTACACATGTACTCACGGCTATTTTTAACTCACCTATTTGTGGTTGCAAGGTCGATTCACAGCTCCAGGCCCCGCCCTCTTCGCTGAGTTGCTACTATTACCTCTCTCTCCCTGCCCCATGAGCCTATCAAACCACGCCTTAAATAACTATGTAAAGGTTCCTGCCTCCACCACTTCACATCTAGGCGATTCCATGAGCCTGACTTACTCTGTACTGAAGAAATACTACTCCTAACTTCCCTTTGATCATCTGAGTCTTCAACTTCCAAAGTTACCCTCTTGTTTCTGTGTCCCATCTCTGAACATTCCTTCTTTGTCCACCTCGCCTATCCGCGCAGTATCTATTATATGTCTTTAACATTCCCCCCTGACCCCTCCCTTGGCCTCCATTGTCGCAGGCCGATTTCCCTCAACCTTTCTTCATAGGAACAATCCCCTCGCTTCTGGGACTAAGTCTTGTTGCAACCATTGCACTTTCTCCTAATTTTTCTGACGGTGCTTGACTAGGTGTGTATTCCAAACTGGTTGCTGTCATACTCCATATGGGCCTGACGTAGATGGTGGTACAGCTTCTAAAACGAACCTACTGAGTATCGGAAACGCAACCCGTAGTTTTTGCCAGGCGCCCCGTATGCTCACAGTTTATCTGATTGATGCGCCTCAGGAGTGATGCTCGGTGTTGATACTCACCCCCAAATCTTTTTCCTTTTAATTGGAGGTTTGCAGTCCCTTTGGCCATCTAAACTATAATTGTGTCGCGGTCTTCTTTGGCCCTCCCCAATCTTCAAAATGAACTTTGCATTGCAGGGTTAAATTCTAGGAGCCATTTTCTGGACCAACAGGCTTGTAGCCTGTCCAGATCTCTTGTAGTCCTGCCGCTCCTCGTCCGATCGAATCTTCTCATTAACTTCACATCGTGCCCCCTGCAAACAAGGACACTTCTGATTCATCCCTTCCGTATTATTCGTTCACGTAATACCAAAACAGTCACAGGTCCTAGACTGACCCCCTGTGGAAACCCGCTTGTCACAGGCGCCCACTCGACACCTCTCGCGTACCATGACTCGTTTGTTTCCTCCTCTGTCCGATATTCTCTGATCCAATTTCAGTGCCTTTCCTGTTAATTGTGCCAGTCCCTAAGCTTTTGCAGTAAACTCTTGTATGAACGTGTCGAAAGCCTTCTTGCAGTCCAAAAATACGCAGTCGAATCCACCCTCTCTCCTTGTCTTACTACTGTCACCATTGTCATAAAAACTCTATAGGTTTGTGACACAGGATTTTCCTTCCCTGAAAACTCTGCTGGTTTTCGTTATACACTTGTTTCTTTCCAAGGAGCCCCACCACTCTCCTCCTGATGATCTTTCTACCTGACCTTGCAAACTATAAACGTTAAGATTACAGTCTGTAGTTTATGCCTCTATGTCTCTCCCATTTTAAAATTGGGACTACATTTGCCATTTTTTCCTCCATACCTCAGGAGTTGCCCATTTCAGTGATGTGTTGAAGATCTTTGTTATGCTCACACTATAATCTCTTCTCCCTCTTTTAAGGACCCATGGATAGATGTTGTTCTGGCCCACCTGCCTTTGAGTGTCAAGTTTCGCAATAGCAGCTTCTCACCCCTCCTTTTGATTATATGTACCCTCAATCCAGCAGCTTCTGGTGTGCCCCCCTGTTCTGATTTCTGAGTCCTACTGGATTCCTCTGAAAATACGCTCTTTAAAACTTGGTTGAGCTCCTGACATACCTCACGGTCCGTTTCTTGTGATTCCCCCATCACCCTTCCTCAGTCCTGTATTTACCTGGTCCTTGTCTGTTGTTTTTCCCTCCTGATGTGGCTGTACAACAGCTTCGGTCATCTTTACTTTTGAGGCTATGTCCATTTCATATTTGTCTCTGAGAGCCTCCCTTCTTATCTGTGCATATTCGTTTTTCTGGCTCTTTTCGGCTGATTTCTTTATTTTCCTGAGTTTCTTGTCTTCTGTACCTTTTCCATTCTCTATTATCCACCTAGTTATTAGCCTCCCTACACCTTTGGTGAACCACGGACTCTATCGTTCTGTTCTTCCCAATATTTCTGTTTTCCTTGGAACAAACCTCTCCTCTGCCTCCTTGCATTTTGTTGCTACAAAGGTCCAATCATTTCTTGGTAACTGTTTTCCTGTCAGTTTTTTTTCCCACTCCCACTGAAATTCCTTGAAGGAAGTTCCTCATGCCTGAAGTAGTTCCCCCTTTTGTATTTTTTGTTTTTCCCACATATTCCTGCTACACTCTCACATTGGAGCTCAACTAGTAGTCGAAGCACAGAACCACATGATCACATTCTCCCAGGGGCCTTACATACATGTAGACCCCCTCGGATGTCCACTACTCCATGGTGAATACAAGTCCAACCTGCTGTTTCATACCACTCCCTCTCTCTGGTAGTGTCTCTAACATGTTGAAGCATGAGGTTCACCATACCACATCCATCATCTTCTCGCCTCTCCACTCATGTTTCAGGACCCCCCCACTGGGGCTCCAGTATTCCCAGTCAAACCTCCTTGAATGAAATCACCCCATAACTATTAACTTTGTCGCCGCCCATGTGTGCACTCCTGGCCACCTCGCAGTGTGTTGATCATTGCGCTCTGTTGCTCTCATCGTATCCCTTCTCTGGCCATCCTGCAGTTCTGTGTTGGGTTGTACATTACAGCAATTATCACCTTTGTCCCTCAACAGGATTGTTTCCTACAAGTAGTCCTTTCGCCCATGCATCCATTCCTTCCAGTTTACTCAAAAGCCCCACTGGTTTTTAGATGTAGCATGCAACTCCTCCTTCCCCCTCAGTCCTCCCTCCTGTCTTTCCTGAAGAAATTGATGAACCGGATGGAAAGATTGAATCTTGTATTATCCAAGGTGAGTTTGTTTCTGTGAGTGTTTATTATGTCTGGGGATTCTCTTAGATTTCTTTCGGGGCCACCTCCTCATACTAGGTTTGTTATTCCATCTGCATTGTATACCACACCTTCAACTTCTTTTTCTAAGACGTGGTCGGGAATATAATTGGGTTGGGGGAAGTGAGACCTGGTAAGAACAATGGGTTTTGCTGTGGGGGTGAAGTATGTAATGAGTGGAGTGAGGGCATTGGATGTGGCATGGGTGTTTTGATTTAGAGTGTTTTGTTGCACTGGGTTGACCTGTTGGGAAGCGTCTATAGAAAGGTGTGAGGGAGGCTGTATTATATCATCTATCCTGGGTCTGGGATCTCCTGTCTGTCTTCCCCCACCCCCTTTCTTTCCTCCTTTCCCCTTTGTACCATCTCTCTCAGTTTCTTCCTTTCTTCTTGTGTTCTGTCGCGGTCGAGATACACCCCTGTATGCCGTCATGTCCCTTAATCGTGCTTTCTCCTGCAGTTCTGGTCCGAGTTCGCTTCTCCCTTGAAGGTCACTCTCACTGGCCGGGTTCTTTTTTTACAAACCCCCTTTTCCTCCGAAAATTTTCCAGCTGGGTCATATCGTCTTCTCCATTGCTTTCATGATGCTTTCAATTGCTTTTTTTTCCCCTTGTTTTCTTGCTTCATATGTTTCCCCTTCGACTTCCTGGGGCCCATAACACAAAGACTTACCTCACCCTTTCATTCTCCCACTGGGATATCCCTGTGTATCCCCTCATTTAATTTGGTTTCCTCCACTGCAGCTTCCTTTCATCAGTTTCACTGGCTAATGTACTTGGGGTTTAGTGGCCTGTCATTTTCCCCTTCTCGGCTTTCCTTGGGCTCTGTTGTTGTCCGTTAGGGCCTCCACATAAAGCTTAGCTCTTTCATTTGCTACAGTCTCCTCTGATAGAGCATCTCCATGCAGTTGTGCCCCTTCTTTCCCTACAGTTCCCTTATTTGTGGCTGAGGTAGCAGTCTCTGATGTCAATCCCAAAATGTTCTTTAGTTCTTTATGCTGTTTCAGATTTTTCAGTTCCTCTTCTAAACTCTGTATCCTAGCTTCTGCTGTTTTGACATGCACCTCCCACTTCCTGCATATATGTGTGTTTGTAGTGATGTATGTGTGTACACATGTATGCATATATGTGTGTTTGTAGTGATGTATGTGTGTACACATGTATGCATATATGTGTGTTTGTAGTGATGTATGTGTGTACACATGTATGCATATATGTGTGTTTGTAGTGATGTATGTGTGTACACATGTATGCATATATGTGTGTTTGTAGTGATGTATGTGTGTACACATGTATGCATATATGTGTGTTTGTAGTGATGTATGTGTGTACACATGTATGCATATATGTGTGTTTGTAGTGATGTATGTGTGTACACATGTATGCATATACGTGTGTTTGTAGTGATGTATGTGTGTACACATGTATGCATATACGTGTGTTTGTAGTGATGTATGTGTGTACACATGTATGCATATACGTGTGTTTGTAGTGATGTATGTGTGTACACATGTATGCATATACGTGTGTTTGTAGTGATGTATGTGTGTACACATGTATGCATATACGTG
>NW_026495905.1:0-20127 GCF_026875155.1 Cherax quadricarinatus | reverse complement strand
GATTTCCTGGCTGTCATGATCTTTGCCTTATGCCCATAAAAAAAAGGTCAGTTCATAATATTCCCGGTCTTTTACGTTTTCCCTTTCCTTCTACTTGGTGACCCTCTTGAGTTTTGTTTTATGTGTTCCTTTTGGGGTTCTTCATTCTTTCCATACCTAAGCAGTGGAATTATCAATTGAATGTCAGTTGTTCTCCATCCCCACGGAAAACCCGTTTATGTCCCCCTGTAATTTTTCATTTCCCCTCTCCCATAGTGCCCTTATGTTTTTTTAGTGTAAAATGCAATGATGGCCCCAAAATTATACAGGTGTTTTTATTCTTGCTGCTCTAGGTGGACACAAAAGAGGTGCCAGGAGTGCCATGGGGGCACTGGCTTTTGGACCTCGTGAGTGGTTTGCTCTGTTTGTGTGTTGGAAAAACGAAATGGGACAAATAATTTTTGGGACTTGACGTGCTGTTGGAGTGTGAGCAAGGTAACTTTATGAAGGGATTCAAAAAAACCCGGCAAGCCAGCTCGACCCGGGAGAAGTAAAAGAAAATTGTTACATCTAATAGGGTTTTTAAATGTTGCAGTTTTTATAACGGTGTAAGCATCCCTCTGGAAGCGGAGGAGTGAATGATGAAAGTTTTTTTTTTCGGGCCACCCTCCCTTGGTGGGAGCGGCCGATGTGTTTAAGAAATATATAAAAAAATTTATTGTTTTTAATTTTATGTTGAAATATTTGATGGGCCCCGACTTTGTTTGTGGGTGGGAAAGGGTGTGTGGGTCTCAAAGGAGAGGGTGGTCCCGCCTGTGTCTCTAAAATCCCCCCTGGCTTGAGGTACAATTTAAACATTGATAATTTCAATTTAATTGTTGCTAGTTGTCCCCTCCTAAATTTCATTGATAAAAGTTTCAAAAAATGTATCTGGAACCTCGTCCCTATAATTTTTCCCCCCAAAAAAATTTTTTTGGTCCTTCAAACCGATCAAAAACTTTAAATTTTTTGGGGAAAATTTTGGAACGAGGCTCAAGGTTAATCCCAAAAAATTTGTAATTTTTGGGGGGGAATAAGAAAAATTAGTGTTGTTATTCCCCAGAGCCAGGTGGGTTTTGAGAGACACTAGGTCCCCCATGTCTTCCTCCAAGACCCACACACACTCTTTCCCACCCACAAAGTGGGCCCCCTCAAATATTTAGAAACCCAAAAATTAAAACCAAATGTTATAAATTCGAACTGAGTGGACGTTTTGTTGTGCTTGAAGGAAAGAGAGGGGGGGGGGGTTGTTGAGTTACAACAGTTTTCAAAGTTATTTAGCCTCACTATAAATTACTGGGTCCAATATATGTTTTTTCTATAACTACAACTAGATTTTAAAATGGCCAATGCAAATTACTGCGCATTAGGGTAAGTGTACTCAGCTAAAGGGGTGTTCCTATTTATCTGTTCTTGTTGCCCAAATGTAAGGTTTTCCACATATCCAAAAATTTTCGCGAGAATGTGTCAGCAATTTCTAAATTATGATAAGGCATATACCCACATTGAAATTCGAGGCCGATTCATTGCCCGTTAAAAAGGGCCAGTGTTCCAAAATTCAGTTTTATATGGCGTCCCTTTTTGTCACTCTCTGGTGTTCCACATCCCCCTCATTAAAATTTTTTTGAAAAAACCAAAGCGTTATTTTCAATTATTAATTTTCTTTAAGATCTCCCCAGGAACTTTTGTGAAAATTTTCCACAGCGGTGTATCACCCCTTTTTTTGGGTTTCAGAGGTCGAATACAGCTCCCGATCCGCCACTTATGTCGCTACTAGCACATCTTCCCGCTAATGGCTTTATCGTTTCCTCTTCTTTAAAATTTTGATGGATCCCGCCTCCAAATACTTCCAGCTATTCCACTTCTTACAAATTTTTGGTGATGAAATATTCCTAACATCCCCCTTTACTCATCTGTGTCTTGTTCCAACTGTGACTTCTTGTTTTCTATGTCCCATCCTTTGGAACATCCTGTGTTTGTCCACCTTGTCGATTCCTCTCATACTTTATATGTCGTTATCATATCCCCCTTATCTCTCCTGTCCTCCAGAGTCGTCAGGTCGATTTCCTTTAACCTGTCTTCCGTAGGACATGGCCCTTAGCTCTGGGAGTCTTGTTTCAAACCTTTGCATCTTTGTCTAATTTCCTTACATGCTTGGTTAGGTGAAGGTTCCAAACTGGTGCTGCATACTCTAATAAAGACCTAATGTACACGTTGTACAGGGTCCTGAGCGATTCTTTATTTAGATGTCGGAATGCTGTTCTAAGGTTTGCTAGGCGTCCATATTCTGCAGCAGTTATTTGGTTATGTGCGCCTCAGGAGATGTGCCCGGTGTTATACTCACCCCAAGATCCTTTTTCTTAAGTGAGGTTTGTAGTCTTAGGCCCCTTGACTGTAGTCATCTGTACTCCGCTTGTTTCTGAGTTGGTGCATTGCTTGATAGGTCAGAACATACAGGAAGAGATGAAATAGCTTGAATCCATTGCTTGAGCTCACTGACGTCCCGGGCTGGAAAGAAAAAATGGATTGTGAATCAGGCTGCCCATTCTTATGTGGAATTTGTGTCGCCGAGTGGATAAGAGCGCTGCCTGGGAATCTTGTCCGTCCCAATAGCAGCATCGAGTCCTGCCTTGTTTCTGCGTGGTACATTGAAATATATATATATGTTAATGCATCCACGAAAAAAGTGGCTTTAAAGCAAATAAAAATACTTCAAGAAAGCCCATGATCAACCAGGCTTGGTTAATTTCATGACGCCTTAGTCCTCAGACCACCATGCTAATTACTTCATCTGACCTCTATCGTAGGTTTTGTGTGTATCCAAGAGGGGTCAATGTTTAAGGCTTCGGAGGTTCCTTACTATATTTAGGTTCATGGAAACACAGGCAGTGTTTTAAGTGCTCTGGGGCGACCCAGAGGCCATGTCCGCGGGGAAAAAGAGAGGAGTGGACTGTTGACTGTAGGCTAAAGTTGGCGGCAAGTGAGAGCGATGCAGGTCTGGGTTAACCATGTAGGCTTACTGTCTACACTCAACACGCTATAAACATAAATTTGACCAACACCCCACAAACATGTGACCACCACGTCCGAACTTCATGTACCAGTAAGTACATGGGCATGCCATTCCTCTGGCAAGACATTTATGGCTGTGGAAACGACAGGAACAAATTTCCCCACTCTACTCCCGCTTGGGTAACCAATCTCACTAGCAATACACACATTCAGCATTTTTCCGTTGTTTTTACTCTTTTCTCTCTCGACTCATTCTTGAATTAATGAAGGTCGTAAGATGTATAAGCTTATCAGTCTGTTGAACATTTCTTATAAGGGGGAAAAAAAAAAGATAGAAATTATTAAAGGAAAAAGTTTGATGTTAATGAAAAGGTTTATTTTAGATGTGATGCAGGTAATGTTAGGGGTTTTTTAGGTCAGGTCAGACTAGGGCAGGTCAGGGCAGGTCAGATTAATGTTGCGTTAAGTTAGGTTAACTAAGAATGGGTTAATAAAATTAATGCAATCAAATGTTTAAAGAATAAAAAAAGGGAATAAAGAAAGCCACAACATTATCTGGCAGTCAGGGACTGAGGAACACTGAAATTTGCTCTCAAGATTTTACTAATCATTTCGATCTTTTTGTTGATTTTAATCTTGTGACATCATAACGATTAGTATACTGGCGGGATGTGTATAGTGTATAGAGGCAATTTTAAAAAGCCCAGGCTCTTTTTTTTTGCTATACACGATTACGAAAAAATCACTAAAACGTCGTTAATGGATAAATTATTGTTTTGAATAGTGACTAAAGAAAATTTCCACGGATGTGTCTTTTATATATGGTTTTCACAGAATGTTCACTAAAATGCTGCATTCCATACTATCGTAGTAGAAGTTGATCTGTGTTACTTCTGACATGAAAAATGTTCCGTAAATCAGCCGAGTCAGAGACTGCATTTAAACATTTCGTTTTTATTTCTTTCTTAAAATAAATCACAGTTGAAATTTTTGTAGGTTTAAAGATGTCTTTTGAAGTTCCAGTTTATCTCAATTCTTAGGTGCCACTTCCAGCTTGACTTAGTCATTTGACGTTTTTCTAAATTAATTCAGTTTTTTTGCTTTAAATTCAACTGGCTTAGCTAAAAAATAAACTTAGAGTTAACTTACACATTTTCAAGTATGCATAGTTTACCTTGTAAGTATGCTTTAGTTTTTTACTCTTTCCTGCGCGATTTTTATCTTGCGTCAGTTTCAGTCCTCCCGCTGGGGCAAATCTGTTTCCGTGCCAAATCTATCCCCAGTTCCCACTTCGTCACAATTTCAACAGGCTCCAGTTGCAGTTCACAATGGTTTCAGTTCAATCCGATCCAAAATTGGCCACTTAAAATTTCCCAGGCACGCGCCTGCAACGTCAACCATTCAGATCACGGTTACAATGCATATGCAATAGTTTGGTCCAAGACGGGAAGTAATTTATTAACTTTTTTTATGTGTAAAAGGGCATCAGCATTCCTGTGGGCCCTTGTTTTTTGTTGTTGTGTTGATGGGTGATGATAAATGTTTTTTTCATTAGTATTATTATTAATGTTTGTAGTAATTTGTATCAGCAGCAGTACTTTTATAATAAAGGTAAGTTACCAAATTTATAAAGGTCCTAAAGAGCTACGGAAACGGGAATTAATTAAACTATGAACCCAGGGTGGAAAAAAATTCAGATTTCTTTAAAGAAATATGAATTTAAAAGAGCCCTTCAGTATGCTTATTGGCTCCTAATAGACAGGTCCAATTCACACTCAACTACATCCATTCATGTCAAACATGTATTTAAATCTGAACAAGGATTACTTTATCATCATCAATCTTTGTCGCTTTTTTATTCCCACAATTTAAGTCATTTATGAAAATTGTTAACGAAGCTTCAGGACACAACTTGCAAAGGGTCCCGACTCCAGTTTTTTCTGCGATTATGCCAACTCTTTGTTTGCCTATTAGTAATCAATGGCAGGAACTAGGAGATAATTTCTCCTACTCATATTTAGCATCTGTTTTCTTCAGTGAGCTTGGTGTTTTTCATCTACAACCTTTCTGTAGTTTATAAACACATTGTGGTCTTTTTTATCTTCCCACCTCTCGTGAGAACCTCCCTTGGTATAATTATGGGTGAGCTTCGATCACATTATCCTTCAAGGTGTCTGAAATGAATCCAGAATTATAGATTCTATAAAGTTTCCCAAAATTTAAAAAATTGGGATGGTCTATAATTTGAAGCTAACGATCTGTCTTTCCCTGGTTAAACGGGTTTAATATTTCTCCAATACTGTAGCAGTTAATTATAAATTGTTGAAGATAATAGCTACTGGTCTACTAAGTTGGGTATCTTTATGTTGAAATGTTTCTCGTAAACAGTAGATTTCTTCAGTCAAATATAGAGGGAGCGCTGTATAGTGATGTAATCAGTCCATCAACCTTGAGGAAAAAGTATTTGAGGTGGTGGGTTTTCTGTCACCAAGGAGATGAGTTCAGGTCCATGGTCTGGAACAATATGAAGCTGAAGCATGAGAACGGAGACCTAAATGCTGGGCAAAGGTGAGGGGAAGATCTCGAAGACGTTGAAAGGGGCGGGATTCATACCAGAAAAAAGGCAGGTCCCTCTGGAATCCAACCCTTCTTACTCATAACTAGTAGATGAGCGATGAAGAAGTGGAAGATGTCCTTTGTACCAAGGACCGTCTCTGGGCAGTTATGTTGAAAATTGGTATAAAATACCCACAAGTTTAAGATTAAGTCACATGGGCCAACAGTTGAGTATTTTATTGATGAAACGTTTCGCCCACACAGCAGGCTTTTCAGTCAAATACAGAGGAAGCAGGTTGTAGTAGTGAATCTAATCCCATGCAACGTCTTCGAGATTTTTCTACCTCACCTTCGACAATATTTCAGACTCCCTTCTTATGCTTCAGCTTAACATCATTCCAGGCCATGAAGCTGAACTTTCTCCAGGCTGAGGGACTGACCCAAATTTAAAACTTTTTCTTGAAAGTGATGGACTGATTACATTTGTCTTTATTTCACTTCTTTCACCTGCTAACTCTGTTTTGACTGAAGAAGCCTAATATCAAGGAAAACATTCACATTTTAGATACCCAATTGTTGCACATGTGTCTTAATTTCAACCTTGTCGATATTTTTTTTTATTATTATTTTCGCATATGGGGGACCTCCTCACATTCCTTTAGGTCTAGTGAATTGTTTGGCTTTAACTACAGTATATAGATGTTGAGGATTATGTTTTTAGTGAAACTGATCTTGTAGGGAAATTTTTTTCCTCTTGTCCTGTATAATAATGATTCCTCTGATTTCGTTTGTTTCCCTTGATGCAAAAATATAGAGGATATAAGTGTTAAAAAAGATAGCCATTTATTTTGCACTAATGGTAAACTGAGTTACATTTAGGGGGAGTTTTTTTTTTTATTCCGTTCTTAGTCCTTTAACTTAATTCCTTAGGGCTGGTGTATAATCCCTCGTAACTTTAATATTAACTTCTCTTTCAGCTCACTTCTTTCCTCCATGGAATATTTTGTTCAATACATTGGTCAATAAAATGACTCTACCCTCTTCTGATTTGCCTGCAGTTTTCTTTTTACATGGTGATGTTGCTGTCTATTGTTTAGCCATTTAGGTACATTTATGTTTACAGTAGTGTAATAGGAATATATATAGCTTGAGCGACTTAGACAGCACTTCCGTAAATGTCAAATTACCAGCCTTTACCATCATTTATGCGGCCCCTCGTCTTCACTTCTTAAGTAATCCATCAGGCCTATACAACCTGCAAAAACAAAAATTGATGACCTTAACTTTGTTATCGTTTCTAAGGTAATTCCTTATACTGAAATTGTATTCCTTATTGAAACTGAGTCATTTGCAGTTGTTTACTTAAACCTGTCAATTTAATTCGAGATTATTTATTAGAGAATCCTTGTGTACCAGAACCAAGCAGATTATGTTCTCTTGTTGCTTCAGACGAACTATTTAAATAAAAAACTACTGAAAATTTTCAAGTCGCTGCTCTCTTAAATTTATTCTAAAAACTACTCCAATCAATTTAAATCAAATAAATCCTGCATTAAAACTACATATTACTATCAAGATGCCTTAGCAACTGCGTCCCAAAGACGTTTATCCTGGTTTTCGTGTCTGAGGTTCACACCTAAGAAAAACACTTCATGCCCTTCAAGAATTGCATAGAGAGAGATTCTCTGTTTGTCCCATCCGTTTTATATATTTTTTTCTGATCCAGTAGTTAAAATTTTTTTAAACATATAAGTAACAGCCCCGCTATGATTCCTATATAATTCAGTAATTATGAATAATTTATTGCTCTATCTATGGTAGTCATCAAACATGTTTGCGTTATTATGTTCTTTTTAATATACAATTTGTCTTTGCTCGTCAATTATTTTTTTGCCATTCCTTGCCTCGCCTCTCTGGTATATATCTCTCCCTGTGCACAAGTTTTCTGTGTGTTTTTTTTTTTTGTAAAACTTTTATGAGCTATCGTGTTTTCTGAACGTATTTCATACATATTTTGATAATTATTGCTGCTTCGTACGTGTTACTTCTGCCCTCTTGTTTCTCACACTCACCTGTACAACTACGTTCTATCAGCCCAAAGACTTACATAATTTAGGATTGAATTTTTACCTTCTCGGTGGCGAATGCTGGGATGGTGTGGATGCTGGAAAATTGTGCAGTGACTTTGCAAGATGATAGAACGATTCTTAATTCGGGGACAGTTCAGCACGATTGTACGGTGCATCATGCTGGGACGGCGCGGCGTGCTGAGTTGGCGTATTTTTCCCCCAGACTGGAGCAGCATCGTATGATGATGTAATAAGCTGAGTGACTTTTGGTGCAACATATTGGAAGATGTATTATTCCAAACACCACTAGTAAGGATCAGCATGCTGCAGCATTGCAGATATACAGACAGGATTGTTCCAGTGCATATGCAGCATGCTGAGAAGGTTTATATTGTTTCCCTTCAGGTGCAACATGTACAGATGCTGATGCCTGGAGGGGTGCAACATGCTGTAACGTATTGTTTCCTGTCCTGGGAACCATTTGAAAAGTGCCGCATGTTTGGAGCTTATATGTTGGCAGCATGGAAACCCAGGACAAGGACGATCCAAAAATTTTGAAGGATGTATTGGCAGCCCATCGCAGCATGCTAGAACTGCGTGTTGTTTTAGATTGAAAGGTTATGCTGAGACTGGGCTGCATGTTGGTGTGCAGCATAACTGGAATAAGAAGAATTCTAGATGCTACAGCATGCTTGGAAAATGCTTTTACTTCCAGCTCACTGCTACACGACCACACTGTTTGTCCCAGCCCGTACCCGCATGTAGGGATAGTGCAGGCATTTTCTGGAAGGCAGTTTTGTTTCCAGGGCTGGTGCGGTATGCTGTGACGGGGCTGCATGCTGTGACGTGCAATATGCTGTACAGTGTAGCAATATAGGTAAATGTTTTGGGGCTTAATGCGTGCAGCATGACGGGAATGGAAGCGTGTAGCATGCTGAGAAAGTTAAAGTACGATAAAAGCTGGTGCAGCATCCCGGGAGGGCGCAGGATCCTGAGGCTGTATTTTACCACAGATCAATATGCATTATTGTAAAATGCAGCATTCTAGGACGGAATTTTTTTCCTCTGCTTGGTAAGCATGACAATACACTTTATTATGATGGAAAGTTGTAGCATGCTGGGAATGTGTTGTTCCTAGCAAGGGGCAGTATTGTGAAAGATGTTTGCATGTAGATATTGCATTTCGTGATTGGTGTAGTATCCCGGGAGGTGCAGCATAAGGAGAAAGTGTATTTTTCGACTCCCAGCTAGCATAGTCTGTTGTTCTCACCTTGATCTTTTATGCTGCGAAAGTCTGGAAATTTCATGACTGTGGACTTTTAACAACCGTACAGCATGATGGAATGGAGCAGCATACTAAGCATCGAAGACTGTTTCAATCCTGGGACTGCAACCAGGAAAGGTGAAACATACTTTAACAATTTCAGCTTACAGGGGAGCATGAAGGGCTGTTGGGTTGTTGCAGCATGGAGGAACGGTCCATTGGTGCATTTACGCTTTCTCGTAGGGTTTTTGTTCACATTCCCAAGGGAGCATCAAAGAATTGTGTATTGTTTCCCAGCTACATGTATAACTGATCACACGGTAATGATTTGCAGTCTGGTACGACAACTATTCTTAGCAAAAGAATTAAAAACCTTAGTGAGGAAATTGGATGTTGGTTTTTTTAATTTTGGGAAAGAAAAACCAAGAGGTCTAAACAATGTTGTAAAAAAAAAAATCATAATGAGGGTTTTTTCATATCAGTCTTTTCAGTTACTTTGTGTACAATTTCATCAGAAGTGGTACAGCTAGGGTGCCCATTTTCATTTTTTCAAGATTTTATAGAAAATGTGTTTTTCAAGGCTGTGTTCCAGTACATTGTGGTAAAAAGCTCGAGTGAATAATGCTTAACCCAATGATCCTTCGTATTACCTTTAAGGAATTTCCCGTTGTTGTAAAATTAGACCCCAAAAAAAGAGTAAAACAGAAAAAATTCTCTCAGGGAAATACAAAAACAAATGTTTCGGTAGATTTATCGGGAAAAGAAAACCCAAATTCTCAACTGTAGATACTGCTTGTTTTTTACATATAGGTGTGTATTACTTATCACTGTTTTAAGGAATTTATCAGACGGTTGACACGCGTTTTCTCCCAAGAATTTTGTGAAAAAAATACGAGGGCGGAGCAGCATCGCTTTAACGTTGTTAAACAGTTCGAAGGATTCATGTACTACTGTACCTTGGGTTTCCCCCAAGGGGGCCCGAAGTATTTCCTTTTAGCCTTTTGAATTGAGTGACATTTTTTAATCCTAGTGATTTCCAAGGGGCCATCGGTACAAAGGGTTTTAATTTACGATTTTTTCCCCCTTTTGATCGGGAACTTGACCCCAAGTACCCAAAAAATTTTTTTGTTTTGCTTACCTAAGTGTCACAGTAAACTCGGGGGGGTGGTTAGGAGTTTTAATTGACCGTGTTTCTTTCTTAATGTTAATTGTTTTTTTTTTGAACACAGGTCACTTCAAATACAAATTTTCCTAAAGACGTTAAAAAATGGAAAATCAAGGGTTTTAAAAAAATGAAATGAATGTGGAGCATCCAGAAAAATTTGAAGTTCAATCTACTTTAATGAGGTTTGTGTTACAAAATTAAAGAAAGGGGGGGGGGGGGGGAAACCTGTCTAAGGGCTGTAAAAAGTTATTCAAAAATTACCCCTAAACCCTATGATGTGAATAACAAAATTTAATTAAACAGATAAAATCCCCTTTAGAAAAATATACATTTTTCCTAAAAATAAAAACACAAAAAAAAACCCTGTCTTAAAAATTTCAATATTGCATTACTATTATAAAAAGGGAAATTAGTTTAAAAACCCAAAAAGGACATATAGCTTGCGGGAAGGTGCACGCTAATATGCGGTCTGAAACAAGCAAGTGTGGAGAATATAATGAAGGTTGAGTTGTAAGGGCGGTGAGGAGTGTAAAGGAAGTGCAATGAAGGTTTTGTGTACAAATCTGTTGTTGTCAAAAAAAGTAGGGGGAAAATCGGTTTTTGAAAATGGAATCAGACAATTCTTAAAATGGAATGGGGCCCTATTCATAAGATACCCATGAGTGAGACGTGGGGGCCCCGATACAAAGAGGGGGAAAGATAGTCTCACAACGTGACTTCGATGATAGACCAGGATCAAAACCCGGTTGTTTGGAATTTAACTTGTTATGAATCAACTCAAAAAAAGTTGTTCCCAAAACGTTGAGAAGGTGGTAGTTTTACAGCAAAATGTTGTAAAAGGAAAACCCTCGACGAGTCTTGCTCGTTCCCCTGAATTCCACATGCCAGGATCATAGGGGAAACGTTTCTTTGTCTTTGCAGTTTTGGAAAGCGCCAAAGTTGTATTGAAAAATTGGGGGATGAGCCTAATTATTTTTTTTTGTAGATTCCAAAGGCACAAAAGTTGTCTGGCATACCACACATTTTTAAGGTAAGCCTGAAGAATAGTACATTTGTTAAAAATTTCATCCGGGGGGAAACAGTGGGAAGTAAAAAGGAATGAAGAGGAGGGGAAGGAAAAGGAGGAGGAGGGGGGAAAAGGAGGCAATGGTGGGTCCCGAGAAAATATCAAAAATTTATTACTGTAATGAGAATGTCAGCATCTACGGGAAAAAAAAACCCCGGATTGTGTATATTGGTTATTCTATTTAAAATTGTCTCGTGGGAGAAGGATAGTTTTAGCAAAAAGACCAGATAACAGTAAAAAATGAGAAAAGCATTTTGGCCCCCTTAAGTCGTCAGGAGACCCTGGCCAGTTTCACCAAAGTAATGGAGAGGAAATGGAGAAGTGCTAAAGGCATCATTGGAAATGAGAAGAGACGTATAAAACTTTATCACAACGACGGTTGCCAGTTTGAGAGAAAGAATTTTCATACCTAAAAAACGGGGGTCTTGTTACATCTGGGGAGTTGGAATTTTTTTTAAAAGGTAAGTACAGTTGCACAGAAAAGGAAGTTTCGGAGAAAAAAACAAAATTTTTTTTCAGTTTGAGAATAGGCAGAGTTTGCTAGAGCAGAGAAGTCAAAGCAAGAAAATGAGCAGCGAAAGGGGAATTTCAGAAGGAGAAATTGAGAGAAAGTTTATGGAGGGAAAGTAAAAAAAAAAAAACAAACTTTCTTGAAAAAAAGGGAAATTTTGGGAAAAAATGTGAATGTAATGCAACTGTGTTTGGTTCACGTAAAAAAAAAAAAGCACAAGAAGAACAGGGACAAAACATCGGGGAAGGAAGAAAGTTTTTAAATTAGAACTTGTAAAATAAAGCGCAATGATAAAAACCCCAAGGAAAAAGTTTGGATGAAAAAATGAGTCAAGGGGAAAAGAAGAAAAAAATTCCTTCCCCCCCCCCAAATTCTCAACCCCCCCCTGATGAACTGTTTGCAAGGGTGTTAAAGGAATGTAAAGAGGAACTTAGCTACCTTTTGCTAATTTTTTTAAATATCACTACAAACGGGCATAGTCCCTGTAAGTGGAAAATGGAAAATAAAAAACCCTATTTAAAGGCAGAGACAGGTCCTTGGCTTCGAACTATGGCCAATAACCCTTACCTCCATAGTGGGAAAAATTTTATGGAAAAAAATTGCCGAAGCAATTCGTGCCTCTTGACAGGCACAGATTGATTAATGATTCTCAACACGGTTTTACAAAGGGGAGTTCCTGTTTTAAAAAATTTTACTGACTTTCTTCACTAAGTATTTGAGGAGGTAGATCATGGTATGAATTGAATTGTGTATAGGACTTCAGTAGGCTTTCGAAGAGTTCCACATCAGGGGGCAATTGGGGGGAAACTTAAGGCACAAAGATAGGGGAAAATTTTTTTCCTGGGCTAGGCAGGGTTTGTGTGGGCGCAGAGAGTTTGCATAAATGGGGAGAAATCAGGGGGCAATCACAAGCGGTGTTTCACAGGGGTTTCGTGTTCGACCCTTTTTGCCACAATTTTACATAAACGAATAGAGAGGGAAAAATGGGACATAACAAATTTGCTGTGCACCAAAATAGGCCGCCCCTTTAATTTAATGGGGAATTAGGGCACCCCAGGGATTTGAATGGAAATGATGCGTGATGGAGAAGTGGAAGATGATTTTAAATATAGCAAATGAACGTTCTAAGTGTTGTAAGGGAAATAGTCATGCCCATAAAAAACCTAAAAATGTAGTCTTAATTTGGGGATTGCGAAAAGGATTTAAGGTTTGGTTAGCAGAACAAAAAACCAAACAACGTGTATTGTGTTCGCAATAAAGCTAACGGAATCTTGGTTCATAGAAAGAAGTAAAATAATAAAAGTCCTCGGGTTGTTTTTCAACTCTATATATCTTTGGTTTGGGTCTTTAGTTTATGCTGCCCCGTTTTGGTCACGGTATTACAGAATGGAATAAATTCACTGGGAAAGTAGTATAGGACGAAAAGGGATCCCATGTATAGAAATCTTCCTATGAAGTAGACTGGGGGCCCTGAACCTGCACTATCTAGAAAGGGTGAATTAGGAGGTATATGTTTGAGGTGTATAAATAAAAAACGGGAAAATTAATAAAGGGGATGTAAATGCGTGCTAAAAATATCTAACATAGACAGGATCACACAATGGCTTTAAATTGGTATGGTTTAAACCCCGGTAGAAAAGTGGGCTGCCCGATAGGCCAGTAGGCTGTTGCAGTGTTCCCTTTTTCTTATGTTCTATGTTTTTATGTAAGGATTTGAAGGAAAGTAGTTTTGTCCCCCAAAATTCGAGTAAGATCCGGACCCTCGTAGGAATGGTAGTTGAATTGGCCATCGTTGGTCTTACTTTGAGAAAACGCGAAAATAGTCAAGAGGGAAAATTTGTAAAACGAAAGGTTGGCTTTTACAGGGCGGATGTGATTCACGTTCTTTAAAAATCAAAAATTAAAAAACCAAAAATTTTTAAATTTTTTCCCTCCCATATTTTTTCATCCCAACAACCCCCCCCAACAAATTTTTTAAAAAACTTTTTTCTTTCCCCACCCCCCCCCAAAACAAAAAATTTCCTTTTCCAAAACCCCCTATTAAAAACAAACCCCCCCCCCCCACCCCCCATTTTTCACCCTTTTCCAAACCTAACCCCCCCCCTTTGTAGACCACCAAGGGACCTTTATTAAGAAGGGTGTCGGAAAAAGCCACAAATTGGCAAAAATCTGTTTTCCATAATTTCACCCCAACCCGTTACTTGTTATACATCTTTTTCCCCTGTTTTGTGCTGGGTTGTTATACTATTTTCTGTATCTTGTTTTTAAATCTGTCGTGTAGATTTAAAGGCACTAAATTTTTTTACTTGTTGCCGGCATGGAAACACTCATTTTAAAGAATACAACTTTTTTATTAATCGTCCAAAAAAAATATCACATTTCTAAATTTTCCCCAAAAACGTCTTGTCAAAAACAAAATTATTCATGTTCTAATATTCCTTTCATATGCCAATCTAAATTTCATTTATGTCTGTGTTTAAATTTGCTGGTAGATGCTCCCGCCCTTTAAACAAATCCGGTGACTTGAGGATTTTTGTCTCCATTTTTTTTCATCTTACGTCTCCTTAGTCTCGTTTTTGTTTATTTCTTTTACTTTTTCCCCTATCTTTTTTATTTTCTTTTTCAAATTGGGGCACTTTGTTAATGCAGTGTTTCTTGCTCCTTCGGAATGTCGAGAAAAAATGAGTTAAAACGGTGAGTTTGGCAAAAAGGAAGGATAATTTATCCCAATAAGCAGTGAAAATTTTTTTTGCCATAAGTCTACGAAAAAATCGTCTTCACTTAAAGAAGAAAAACATTTTTTTAAGAAATAAAAAAATGTAATAAAAACCCGATAATTTTGGGTTAGGGTTAGTCCCAATGATCAAATTTACTAAAAATCTTTAAAAGAAAAATTTTAGAAAATTCAACCTGACCCGTTGGGCTTTTTTAAACAAGAATAAATGTAAATTATGAAATATTTTGGTCTCCAAACGCCTGGGTGTAATTTATCTCATGGCCAACAATTAAACCTGCCCACTTTGGGCCAGGAGGCCCTTTTTCTGCACTCCTTGTTCTTCTTTTATGTCTAACTAGTACTGCTACTATTTTTAATAAAATATTACTATTTAAATTGTGTTACAAAAACGCGATTTTAATAAGCATAGGATCTCCGTGAATCTGAAAGGTCAGCCCCTCTAGCATCCCCGCCTGTTAGGGTTTTTTTAACAATAGTCAGTATCCTGGTCCAGTTATCCATTAGAATTTCAATAGATTCAATAGTGCTTAGAATTGCAGCTGGGAGGCTACTAACTAAAGAAACTAAAAAATTTTTAAAAAGTTTATTAACAAATTAAGTTGTTAGGCGTTATCAAAATAAATTAAAAGTGATCAATGTAAACAAAATAATCAAATAATACTTTACCGTGTACGTGTATTGAGCTGAAGGCCATAACCCCTTGTTAACATTTTTAACATAATAAAATTATACAAAATAAGTTTGTGGTATGTGTTTTTTAAATGCTTAAGTTTTTCGCTTGTCTCAAGACTGACTGACTTAACCGTGACTGATAAAAAAATCTACTAAACTAACTTCTTGACCAAAACCCGGCAATCAGAACAGCTTTTTTGAAAATAAAAAGATGATAAACCGAAAAAAGCAATATAGCAAACAATGCGACACGAATCAGGAAAAGGAATAATATAACGCACTAAGTCCCCCCCCCCCCCCCCCCCCCCCCCCCCCCCCCCCCCCCCCTTGTCCCCCACTTTCAGGCACAAAAGTTAATTAGGTCAGAAGCTACAGTCAGGACCTGGTGTCTCAAGTGGTGGAACCCAAAAATCATACAAAGTCGAAAATCACTAAGTCTAGGGGAATGGTTAAAAGAACCAACAACAAAGAGTAACAGAGATTACTTCCCCAAAAAGAGCTGTAAGGAAAACACGTCTTGTCGGAAGCCAAGCCAAACAGAAAAGAGGGCGAGTCAAAGCAAGCAGTCTCACCAGGTGGGTGTGATCACCCCCCCCCCCCCCCCATCACGGACTCTCCGTGGACTGCTGTCCCCGCAACACAGAGAAGGGCTGGGAAAAAAAGCGGAAAAAGGTTTTGTTAGACAATGCTGTTGTACTTAAAACCCTCTAGAAAATACAGCACTGAATAATATTATAAATCTTCATCCTCCCTAAAAATATAACTAAACAAATAATAATATAAAGCAATTATACGTTTTGCTAAATCGCAAATATAAGCAATTTTAAAATTATATGAACGGAAAAATACATTATATAATTGTGCCCATTCGGGGTCACAATCATTTTTATTTTATTACTACTACACTTAAACCTTCAAATTTATTTCTGCAATAACTCTTTATTACCCTCTGCTACCTTATAACTTATATACTATACTGCAAATTCTAATTGCTACAACACGAATTGTATTTCTTCTGTTCTACTATACTACTGCGGTTTTTAATATAGTAAGTCTACTGCTGTTCAACTAAGTAAATCTATTTTACAATATATTTTGGTTCTTTTTTAGTTGTGATTGGGCATTTCTCCAGACGGATCAAAACGTCAAGTTCCCCCCCCTATGAACATTATTTTAAATACAATGCTCAAATCACATGCGAAAAAAATCTAATTGGATAGAAATCATTAAAACAATTTCTAGCATGAGAAAATAGTGCATTTACAAATGAGATTATGAAGAATTTGGGCAACAAATTTGGAAACGCATGGCAAATCTGGCCTGAGAGTTTTAAAAACTATTAAAGCTGGGTAATTGTTTACAACAGAGGGAAGAGGCAAGATTTAATCAAAATTTGGTAAATTCGATTGATATGGAATAAAAATTAGAAATGTGGGAACGTCCAGCAAACACTGCGATATGAGCGGAAACGACTCCATGGTGGCAGTGGGTTATAAAGGATAAACAAAAAAAAAAGAAAAAATTACATTATTAAAAAAATATAAAAATTTCAATTTTATCCCGAAACACGATTATGAGGATAAAAAAACATTTCTAAAAAGTGCGAATATGAATGACATCAGGTCCGCTGCCGACAATCCAAAGCAGAAAATGTGGGTCTATTCCGAAGCGTAAAAGGGAAATTTTTTTGACTGCTAGAAGAAAGTCTAAAGGATTTGCTCTCTGGGAGACTTGGGAGTTAGGGGTACGAAGATCAAAATGGAAAGAGGTTTGAGGCAAGGATCAAAATTTGTGGGAATACCTGTATTTAAATTGGAGGGGGGAGCTTTAGAAGAGCTTCTAACTGATCGTCACGACAGTCCAGTAGCCCCTCCCCCGGGAAAAGATGATATTTTAAAAACAAATAAGAGGAGAGGGAAGGTAGGGAAAAAAAATTGAAATGTCGATCAGGAACAGAAAAATGACTGAGAAGGAGAAAGATTAAAGAGGGGCGGTATACCACTTGTCCAAGAAAAGGCGGCTGTAGTGTAATACAGTAAAGTATTTACAAGGACCGAAAATGTGGTATATGTGGCTCAAAAAAAGTGCACTTTTATTTAAAAATCCCATGAAAAAAAGGCCCAAAGGGAAAGCAAAAAGAAATTTGCCAAAGGGCATAGTAACAGTGACAGCCTAGTTTACCGGCCTTGATCAACGGGAGGCAAAGTCACGGACAGGGGCCAGGGGGGGGTTTGACCGGGAATGTCCCCCAGGTAGTTCCCAGGTAAATACGCATCGGGGAGATGAAGCAGGGGGGAAGGCGGAGTCCAGGCTGAGGGACTGATTACCTGAACTCTTAAGAACATAAAAACCCAAAGAAAGAAGGAACACTGTAACGGGTCTACTGACCCATGCGGAGCAGGTCCATGTCCCCCCACGGATTGGCCAATGACCCCCCCCGGATTAGCCCAATGACCCACCCAGTCTGGTCATCTCCACTCAAAGATGGAGCACTGCACCAGACCCAGCAGCACAAGCTAGTCAGGTCCAACTCACACCCACCCACACCCACTCATGTATTTATCTAACCTATTTTTTAAAACTACACGGCGTTTTAGCCTGAATAACTGTACTCGGGAGGTTGTTCCATCATCCAAAAACTGTATTCCCAAAAACCAGTGTTTCCTATATTTTTTCTGAATCTGAAATTTTCCAACTTGAAAAACCATTCCCGCGAGTCCTTCTTTAATCATCCCCCTTTATTTATTCCTGTTTTCCATTTATACACCTCGTCATATCCCCCAAATTTCTACGCCTTTCGAGAGAGTGCAGATTCGAGCCCTCAGTCTATACTCAAAGGAAAGATTTCTGATACTTTGGGATCATCTTTGTCATCCTCCTCTGTACGTTTCCAGAGCTTTTATATCCATTCTGTAATACCGTGACCAGAACTGAGCAGCATGTCTAAATGAGGCTTAACCAAGGATATATAGAGTTGAAGAACAACCTGAGGATTCTATTATTTATACTTCTAATATGAAGCCAAGAATTCTGTTAGCTTTATTGCGACACTAATGCACTGTTGTCTTGGTTTTAGATTACTGCTAAACCAGAACTCCTAAATCCTTTTCACAATTAGTAGTATTAAGATCTACGTTATTTAGTTTATATGGGGCATGGTTATTTACCTGTCCAACATTTAGAACTTTGCATTTGTCAATATTAAACTGCATCTGCCACTTCCCCGACCATTGCATCAGTTATTCAAATAAATCTGGAGTGCCTAATGTCTCATTAGAATGATTTGGACGGCCTATTTTGGTTGTCATCAGCAAATTGCTTATGTCGCATTTAATTCCCTCATCTATGTCGTTTATGTAAATTGTGAAAAACAACGGGGCCCAACACTGACCCTGAGGAACACCGCTTTTGACGTGCCCCCATTCTTTTTTTCTCCCCATTTATGCAAACTCTCTGCTGTCTATTCATCAACCATGCCTCAGCCCAGGAAAAAATTTCTCCTAATTCCGTGTGCCTCTAGCTTCCTCAATAGCTATGGGGGAACTCTATCGAAAGCCCCTTTCTGAAGCCCATATACACAATATCATATTTATTACCATGATCTTACCTCCTCAAAACACCTTAGTGAAAAAAGTTAGTAAATTCGTAAGACAGGAACGCTTTTTTTGTAAAAACGTGTTGAGATTCATTAATCAAATGTGTACCTGTCAAGATGGCTACGAATTTTCTTCGGCAATTATTGATTCCATAAATTTCCAAATATGGAGTAAGGCTTATTGGTCTATAGTTCGAAGCCAAGGACCCGTCACCTGCCTTGTAAATAGGTATTACATTTGCCATTTTCCACTTGTCAGGCACTATGCCAGTTTGTAGTGATATGTTAAAAAGATTAGCCAAAGGTATGCTAAGTTCCTCTTTACATTCCTTTAACCCCCTTGCAAACAGTTCATCAGGGCCTGGGGATTTGTTAGGTTTTGTTTCTCTATTTGCTGAGGACCATGTCACTGTTAGCGCAATCGAAACATAGTTTATTATCATCCTGTCTAGTAATCTATTATTTCGGAATATCGTAGTATTTCCTGGGTGAAAACTGATAGGAAGTAGGTATTTAAAATTTTTCACACATTTTCCTTATCACTGTCAGTGATCTGACCAGAGTTATCTTAAGTGTGCCAATCTTGCCCCAATCTTTCTTCTGCATCCCTGAAAAGACCCTTTTGAATTAGTCTTTGAATCCCTTGCGACCTTAGCCTCATAATCCTTTGGCTTTTCTTATTCCTTTCTTTATTTTTCTCTTTAATTGAATATATTGATTTCTTAAACTGCCCACAATCTTTTGATACGCCTATATATGCCTCTCTTTTGACCAATGAGATGTTTTAATCTATTGTTCATCCCTTTGGGAAAAAATTTTTGTTAGATCTAATTTCCCTATCGGAACAAAAAATTGTTGGGGGAGCTGAACTATGCTCTGAAGAACGTCATATTGGCAAACCAAGATCACCCACCCGACCCATAGTCAGGACATCCCCGTTTAGCCCACCCGGTAATTTTTCAGTCCCTTGAAGTCAGCCAAGCGAAAATCTGGGACAGTGATTTGGGTTGCAGTTATCTGGGAATTCCATGAAAATATTAAATTAAGTGATTTGTGATCACTTTCCCCAAGTACATCATTAACCTCAAGATTATTAATTAGTGAATCTTTGTTGGCAAGAACCAAGTCAAGCAGATGTTTCCTCTAGTTGGTTCTGTCACAAACTGTTCTAAAAAAAACAATCCTGAACCGTATCAAGAAAGTCATAGACTCAAAATTTCCTGTCATTATTGTTCCAATCAATTTGTCTAAAGTTAAAATCTCCCCTTAAAAACAAACATTTTCATATCTAGATGCCCTTTTGAATTTCGTCCCATAAACGCTTACTGCACTCCCTATCAAGGGTTTGGGGGGTCCTATAAATCACACCCAAAATTAATTTGTGACGTCCCTCGAGAAACTGTAGCCAAACAGATTTTGTTTCGATGTTTCTAATCTTTTTTCTGTCTAAGAAACAAAAAAA
>NW_026495895.1:0-12570 GCF_026875155.1 Cherax quadricarinatus | reverse complement strand
GCCCCCCCAGGTCAGGTCACATTGACTTAAGGGAGGAACACGGCAACCGACCTGGTAGCACAAGCTATCAGGTCTAAACTCACACCCACCCACATCTACTCATGTATTTATCCAACCTATTTTTAAAGCTACACAACGTTCTGGCCTCTATAACGGTACTTGGGAGTTTGTTCCACTCATCCACAACTCTATTACCAAACCAGTACTTTCCTATATCCTTCCTGAATCTGAATTTTTCCAACTTAAAACCATTGCTGCGGTCCTGTCTAGGCTAGATATTTTCAGCACACTATTTACATCCCCTTTATTTATTCCTGTCTTCCATTTATACACCTCAATCATATCCCCCTAATTCTACGTCTTTCTAGAGAGTGCAGTTTCAGGGCCCTTAGTCTATCCTCATAGGGAAGGTTTCTGATACATGGGATCAACTTTGTCATCCTCCTTTGTACATTTTCCAGAGAATTTATATCCATTCTGTAATACGGTGACCAAAACTGTGCAGCATAATCTAAATGAGGCCTAACCAAGGATGTATAGAGTTGAAGAACAACCTGAGGACTCCTATTATTTATGCTTCTTGATATGAAGCCAAGGATTCTGTTAGCTTTGTTGCCAACACTTATGCACTGTAGTCTTGGTTTCAGATTACTGCTAACCAAAATTCCTAAATCCTTATCGCACTCAGACTCAGTAATATTAAGATCTACATTGTGTACGAATGGTATATAATACCGACAAGATGAGATTAAGACACATGTGCAACATCTGGGTATCTTTATTGTAGACGTTTCGCCATCCAGTGGCTTTATCAATACAAATTCTAGGACATAACTTGAAGACAGTAGAACTATGTACAGAAGATGAGGTAATCAGTCCCTCAACCTAGGAGTAGGTGCGAACAGCACCATAGTCGTGGAGATTCTGAAGCATAACCTTCAAGTTATGTTCGCAATAAAGCTAACAGAATTCTTGGCTTCATATCTAGAAGTATAAATAATAGAAGTCCTCAGGTTGTTCTTCAACTCTATATATCCTTGGTTAGGCCTCATTTAGACTATGCTGCTCAGTTCTGGCCACCGTATTACAGAATGGGTGAAAATGCTCTGGAAAACGTACAGAGGAGGATGACAAAGATGATCCCATGTATCAGAAATCTTCCCTATGAACTTTACCAGCAACTTAAGGAAGAATTGAGGGCAGCGAAGATGGAGATACGGCGATTGACCGAGGAAAACAAGAGGATTCGTAGTAGTCCTCCTGTTTCGAGTCCTCAGGTCAAGAAGGGATCGTGGTCAGTGGTTGGACAGCAGGGGACGACGAAGTTGACGATCAAGAAGACGAATGGAAAGCCAGAAACGATGAAGAAGAAAGAGACTGCTGTGGAAACTCCCGTGGAAACCTCCAACGCATTCTCGGGTACCCGAAAATGTGGGGTCTACTCGGGGTCTTCACGCGAACGACAAAAAGGTAAGAATTTGTTGTTGTTGGGGTAGCCGGGTTAGATACAGGAAGGGATTCTCTTGAAGAAGGGAGTAGGAGACAAAGGGTATGTTTCCTGGGGCGGATGGAGGACATTGTTAGCCGGTTTTGACAACATCTAACGGTAATGGGATCAACCTATTTTGCCTCTGCTGGGGGGAAATGATGTAGGAAAAGCGTAAAAAGTGAGGTTTTAGTTAGAAAGTTCGGCGCTATAGACAGATTAAAAGAAGGGGGGGCGCCCCTGTTATATGTGGCATTTTCCCAAAGAAGGGGGGTTTTGGGTAATGAATGGTTGCCAAGCAATTGGTATTAATTGTTGGCTGGATAAACACTGAAGGAAATGCAGCCCTTTCTTGAAAACGGGGACAACTTCTAGGGCCCCGAAAAATGTTTTGCCGGGGGGGGGGTTCACTTACCCGGGCAGGTGTGGGTTTTTTGCTAACCTTGAGGGGGTTGTTAGGACTTTAAACTGGGGATTAGTTGAGGTAGGGTTTTAAAATGTTTAAAAATAATAGGATATATTGATTATGCTGTGATATTAAGAATTTTTAATAGTAACTGTCTGGAGAAACTCTGGGAAATGAAAAATTTCAGAAATTGTGTAAAAAAATGAAGGGGAAAAATGGCAGAAGAAAAAACATATGAGGGGTTTTTTATGCTAACAGTGAGTGCAAGAAATAAAATTAATGAACACGTTTGGGTTTAGCATGTGGGGAAATTTTTGATACATTGCATTAACTGAAACGTGGTATTTTTTAAAGATCGGGATATGCTGCTGAGTGTAATATTCAGGGTTTTTAAGTTATTAAGTGGAAGTAATGGGAAGGGGGGGGGATTGCATTGTATGTTGAGAAAAATATTAATTTTATAAAAAAGGTAAAAAATGATGGAGCAGTACAGAGTCTGGGTAAGTTGTGGGGGTCAAGAAAAACTAATTCTGGGTGTAATATACGACCCCCGGTTTGGGGATCACGATAGAGGGGACCTTTTTTGGGCGAAAATTTTTAGGGCTTCTGGAACAGTAAGTGTCATAGTAGGGGGCTTTAACTTTGCCAAATTACTGGAATTCTTTGACAGGTAATTTAGGTCCAGTGACTTTATGGAAAAGTTTCAGGAATTTTTCTGAAACGAGTGTAACTGAACCCACCAGGGGTAATAAATTTTCTAGACCTAGTCTTGTCTAATAAGGAAAAAACTCGTGAATAAATTTGGGGATCACAAAAACTTGGGCAAGTGATCACAAATCCTCACCTTTTAAAATTTAATTGGGAATGCAAGAATAATGTAAACAGTAAAAATCCCCGATTTTCGTTCCGATTAAATGGACTTAGGGAACATTGTCTAATCTTGATTTGGGGGTTTTCTAGCTAAAGATTTATTGACGTAAACATATTTTGAATATTAAGGGTCTGCTTTTTGATTGTTTTCTTAATAAGTACACAGTGCCCCCGAGAATCTTCCCCCGAGAGAAATTGGCTAATAATAACGTCCAAAAGGGTTAACAGGAGGCTAAAGCATTATTAGGGGAAAGGGGAAAAAAGGGGGAATTTATAGGCGCATCAAGAGGAGAGGTTAAAACCTTACTGACCAAAATGTTCACTTAAAGGAAGAAAAAAGGCGATTTAAAAGGCAAACGGACTTGAAATTAGGTTGCTAAGAATCAAAGACTAATCCAAAGGGGTTTTTTTTCAAGTGTATAGGACGAAGGTGAAGGGAAAAAAAGGACCTTGAAAACTGGGAAGGGGCAGCTGACGGATAAGAAAAAGGAAGGTTTTTTATTTTAAAGGGTATTTTTTTTTCAGTTTTTTCACAGGAAGATGTAAATGAGATTCCAGTAATTAACAATTATTTTTTCCTGAGTTTAAAATTAACTAAAATTTTCTGTCACGAGGGGCATGGGTTTTTAAACGATAACAAACTGAAACAAAATAAGTCCCCGGGACCCGATGAGCTGTTTTCAAGGGTACTTAAGGAATGCAAGATGGAGCTTAGTCAGCCATTAACGAGTGTATTCAATGCGTCCATCCTTACCAGTGTTGTGCCAGAGATGTGGAAGATGGCTAATGTGGTTCCTATATTCAAATCAGGGGATAAGTCCACTCCTTCAAATTACCGTCCAATAAGCCTGACATCTATAGTGGGCAAGTTATTAGAATCAATTATAGCTGACATTATCAGAAGTCACCTTGAAGAGCATAACTTGATAAATGAATCTCAGCATGGATTCACGAGAGGTCGTTCCTGCCTGACAAACTTACTGACGTTCTTCAATAGAACATTTGAGGCAGTTGACAGTGATAAGGAATATGATATTGTTTATTTGGATTTTAGTAAAGCCTTCGACAGAGTACCTCACAAGAGACTCTTAAGAAAAGTGGCAGCTCATGGTATAGGAGGTAAAGTTCTAGCATGGATTGAGGCATGGCTTACCAATAGAAAGCAGAGAGTTACCATTAATGGAGTGAAATCTGAATGGGGATTAGTCACTAGTGGTTAGGTAAGACACATATGCAACAGTTAGGTATCTTTATTTCGAAACGTTTCGCCTACACAGTAGGCTTCTTCAGTCGAGTACAGAAAAGTTGATAGAAGCAGAAGATACTTGAAGACGATGTAATCAGTCCATCACCCTTAAAGTTTTGAGGTGGTCAGTCCCTCAGTCTGGAGAAGAGCATTGTTCCGTTGTCTGAAACAATATGAAGTTGAAGTGACAGGATGGAGCCTTTATATAGTGCCAGGAGGTGAGACGTAGGTTGCTTTGGGAGGGCAGGTCCCTCTCAAACCCACCGTTCTCACTATAGAGGTCGAAGTTGATGGTCTGTACCAAGATACCCTTGTGTTGCAGTGTCTGACAGAATGAACATTAAAATGGTATAAAATACCGACAGATTGTTAGGTAAGACACATATGCAACAGTTAGGTATCTTTATTTCGAAACGTTTCGCCTACACAGTAGGCTTCTTCAGTCGAGTACAGAAAAGTTGATAGAAGCAGAAGATACTTGAAGACGATGTAATCAGTCCATCACCCTTAAAGTTTTGAGGTGGTCAGTCCCTCAGTCTGGAGAAGAGCATTGTTCCGTTGTCTGAAACAATATGAAGTTGAAGTGACAGGATGGAGCCTTTATATAGTGCCAGGAGGTGAGACGTATTTTGCTTTGGGAGGGCAGGTCCCTCTCAAACCCAGCCGTTCTCACTAGTAGAGGTGATGGACTGATTACATCGTCTTCAAGTATCTTCTGCTTCTATCAACTTTTCTGTACTCGACTGAAGAAGCCTACTGTGTAGGCGAAACGTTTCGAAATAAAGATACCTAACTGTTGCATATGTGTCTTACCTAACAATCTGTCGGTATTTTATACCATTTTAATGTTCATTCTGTCAGACACTGCAACACAAGGGTATCTTGGTACAGACCATCAACTTCGACCTCTACTAGTGAGAACGGCTGGGTTTGAGAGGGACCTGCCCTCCCAAAGCAACCTACGTCTCACCTCCTGGCACTATATAAAGGCTCCATCCTGTCACTTCAACTTCATATTGTTTCAGACAACGGAACAATGCTCTTCTCCAGACTGAGGGACTGACCACCTCAAAACTTTAAGGGTGATGGACTGATTACATCGTCTTCAAGTATCTTCTGCTTCTATCAACTTTTCTGTACTCGACTGAAGAAGCCTACTGTGTAGGCGAAACGTTTCGAAATAAAGATACCTAACTGTTGCATATGTGTCTTACCTAACAATCTGTCGGTATTTTATACCATTTTAATGTTCAGTCACTAGTGGCGTTCCACAAGGATCAGTTTTAGGCCCTCTCTTGTTCATAATTTACATTAATGACCTTGATGAAGGGATTACTAGTGACATGAGTAAGTTTGCTGATGATACAAAGATAGGCCGTATAATTCACTCTGAGGAGGATATCAATGAACTCCAGGACGATTTGAACAAATTAATGTCTTGGTCTGAGAAATGGCAGATGAAGTTTAATGTGGATAAGTGTAAGGTACTTGCCCTTGGTAATGAAAATAACCCTCGAAGCTATAATCTAGGTGAAGTAGAGCTTGGTCATACAGAATGTGAAAAAGACTTGGGAGTCATGGTAAGCAGAAATCTAAAGCCAAGTCAGCAGTGCCTCAGTGTGCGCAGCAAGGCCAACAGATTACTTGGATTTATCTCAAGAAGTATAAGTAACAGAAGTCCAAAAGTTATTTTACAGCTCTATACATCACTAGTGAGGCCTCATTTAGATTATGCTGCTCAGTTTTGGTCCCCTTACTACAGGATGGACATAGACTCATTATAGAACATACAGAGAAGAATGACTAAAATGATTTACTGTGTAAGGAACCTCCCGTATGAAGATAGACTTAAAGCCTTAAATCTCCACTCTCTGGAGAGGCGTAGAATGAGGGGAGATATCATTGAAGTGTATAAGTGGATGACGGGCATAAACAAGGGAGACATTAATAAAGTACTGAGGGTGTCGAACCAGGTAAGAACCAGGAATAATGGATTTAAGTTGGATAAATTTAGATTTAGAAAGGACATAGGTAAGTACTGGTTTTCTAACAGAGTTGTAGATGCGTGGAACAGTCTTCCCAGTGGGGTGATAGAGGCTAGGACCTTGGGTAGCTTTAAGAAGAGACTGGACAAATATATGAGTGGAAGGGGCTGGGTTTGATTGGTGTTGGGGGGTGCGGGAGTTGTTTCTTGAGTAGCTTTAGGTAGATGTCGTTTTGATAAGGACCTGCCTCGTATGGGCCAGTAGGCCTTCTGCAGTGTTCCTACATTCTTATGTTCTTATGTTCTTATGAGGATAGACTGAAGGCCCTGAATCTGCACTCTCTCGAAAGGCGTAAAATTAGGGTGAATATGATCGAGGTGTATAAATGGACAACAGGAATAAATAAAGGGGATGTAAATAGCGTGCTGAAAATTTCCAGCCTAGACAGGACTCGCAGCAATGGTTTCAAGTTGGAAAAATTCAGATTCAGGAAGGATATAGGAAAGCACTGGTTTGGTAATAGAGTTGTGGATGAATGGAACAAACTCCCGAGTACAGTTATTGAGGCTAAAACGTTGTGTAGTTTTAAGAATAGGTTAGATGAATACATGAGTGGGTGTGGATGAGTGTGAGTTGGACCTGACTAGCTTGTGCTGCTGGGTCTGGTGCAGTGCTCCATCCTTGAGTGGAGATGCCCAGACTGGGTGGGTCATTGGGTTAATCCGGGGGGAGGGGGGTCATTGATCTAATCTGGGGGGCACATGGACCTGCTCCGCATGGGTCAGTAGGCCTGTTGCAGTGTTCCTTCTTTCTTATGTTCTTATGAATATACAAAATATGGCATTGTCGGCCGGGGTGACAACTTCATTTCATTAGTTAAGATGTAGGATGTGGAAAAGGCAAAGAGCATTCAGGGATGTAAGAGGTGTAGTGAGTGCATGGGGTTTAGAAACTAAAGAGGGAATAGGCAGTACAGGGATGAAGAAGATGCAGAGGGTGTAGGAGGTGTAAGGGGTATAGTAAGTACAGAGGGGTGTAGGAAATGAAGGGAGTGTGCTACAGGCCCATGAAAGTACGACTTCAAGTACTTACATGGGCTTATTCTGTAAACCGACTTAATGCAGAGTTGAGTTACATATGAAGAATTAGAGTAGACTCAATATAACTTGGTAGTTAAACTTATATTCACATCACCGGAGCATCTATGCGCTGTTGACAATAGTAATCATAGCAGTGAACAGTATGTATTAAATGAAAGTGAAAAAAAATGAGAGCAAATTCGATTATAGCAATGATAAAACGCTGGTAAACATGGTGTGGTGTTTACGAACTGGACACTCGTTAAGGTCTGATGGTCCGAGAAGTTCCTAGAGAAAAATAACTTTCCCAGGATATCCGCCCTCCCTCTGAGACGTTAGAAGGTCGCAGCATCTGGTTAAGCAGACCAGTTTTAGGTTGGTCGACTTATCGCTAGAGTGTTCTGCCTAATCGTGCTTTCAGTGGTTAAAGTTGAATTACACGATAGTAGTTTTGTTTGGCGCACGTCTCATACATTGTGAACACCCAGTAACAGACATAAATGAGCTGCATCTGCCATGATACCCGCCATTGCACTCGGCACATGCCAAAGGAGATGTACGAGGCACAGACGATGTACAAGATGAACAACGTTCAAGGGTGTAGGAGATACACGGGTGTAGAAGATGCAGGGGAAAAGGAGGAGCAGGGGTGCAGTTAGTGCAGAGAGTTTATTAGGTGCAGGAATGTAAGTGTTGCAGGACTGTAGGAAGCGTAAGGATGTAGAAGGTGCAGGGATGTAGGAGATGCAGGAGTGTAGGAGATGCAATGGTATACGAAGTGCTGAGATGTTTAAGGGGGCAAGTCATGGGTGTTTTTCTGTATACAAAATATTCACTTTGTAGCTCTCAAGAGAACATGATCTTACATTAATCTTTTAAGTCGCTCTGCTAATCTCCCTGTGGAGATACTGTTAAGCTTATCTAGGAAGGCCAGGCCTCAGAGCAGGAACTTGTCTAACTCTCATTAATCCCAGATTAACCTCTCTTACTCATAACCAAAAAGCTCCTTTTGATATATCTTGTTGCATCCCTTGAACAAGACGCAATGCACATTGCTAGTCACGGCATTATGCCGCCCCTCCCCAAATAACAAAACACAAACACTATATATATATATATATATATATATATATATATATATATATATATATATATATATATATATATATATATATATAATATATATATATATATATATATATATATTTGCACACTTTCTGAGGTTTTAATACTCTATGCTGCATCCTTTATGCTTGATCTCTCAGCTATGTAGGAAGACTCGCACACAAATTCTTGAAGGTTTGGGGAGGTATACTGTTCCATGCCTCATGTAGAGCAGCATCCAGCCACGGTATGAAACTGATATCCTTGCCCAGTAAACTTTGTTTCGCTATTGACCAGAGGTTCTCAATGTTTTTCAGAGAATAGTTCAAACTTTCCCGGACAATTTATGTTATGTTTATCCAAAATGGATAAACAATAAATTAAAACATCTCATTGGTCAAAAGAGAAGCATATATAGCCGTATCAAAAGAGGGAATGGGCAGTTAAGAAATCAATATATTCAATTAAAGACAAATAAACAAAGGAATAACAAAAGCAAAAAGGGATTATGAGGATAAAGTAGCAAGGGATTCGAAGACTAAACCAAATGGGTTCTTTCAGGTATACAGAAGTAAAATTAGGGACAAGATATACTCACTTAAAAGTAACTCAGGTCAGATCACTGACAGTGATAAGGAAATGTATGAAATTTTCAACACATATTTTCTCTCAGTTTTTACTCAGGAAGATACTAGCGAAATTCCAAAAATAATAAATTATGTAGAACAGGACGATAATAAACTATGCACGATTAGGGTAACTAGTGACATGATCCTCAGACAAACGGAGAAATTAAAACCTGACAAATCCCCAGGCCATGATGAACTGTTTACAAGGGTTTTAAAGAAATGTAAGAGGAGCATAGAAAACTTTTGGCTAATCTTTTAAACATATCACCACAAATAAATAACATGACTGGAACAATACACAAATAACCCACACATAGGAGAAAGAAGCTTACGACAACGTTTCGGTCCGACTTGGACCGACTTGGACGTGACTTCCCTCTTCACTAAAGTACCTACCACTAAAGCCGTCGAGGTTCTACGACGCAAAGTCAATGAGGACCTTAATCTTCCTCTACCTCCCGGAGATTTTGACTTGATTGAACTCTGTGTTAATTTCAACTGTTGGGAATGGGGTCCCCCATCAGTGCCGTCCTAGCCAACTTATACATGGAACACCTAGAGTCCGAACACTTCTCCAACATCATTCCTTCAAGCGTCACTTGGTTACGTTACATGGACGACGTCCTCGTAATAACTCCCAAACGTTTTGATGTACGGAATCTTCAGGCAAGGCTCAACGCAGTTGAACCGGCGATCCAGTTTACACTAGAAGAAGAGTCCAATGACAAGCTACCTTTCCTCGACGTCCTCATTCACAAAGTAGACAACCTAAGATTTCAAGTTTATCGGAAACCTACCAATAAAAATGATCTCACACTTCTATTCCAGTCAAGATACTAAGACCAAAAGAGGCATCATCATCGGGTTTTTCCTAAGAGCATACCGAATTTGTAGTCCTGAGTTTCTTGACGAGGAATGTACATAAATTCACCAAACCATCACTGAGTTACATTTTCCTTCCTTTTTCATCAAAGACTGCAAGAAAAGAGCTCTTCAGATTATTAATTCTCCACGCACCAACACCACTCCTAACAAAGTTATAATTCTTCCCAACAGCCAGGTTGCACTGAACGTTTCTAAAGTACTTTCACAAGCTAACACCAGAGTCGCCATCGCTTCCAGCACTTCAATAAAGGATCTGACCAGGACAAAATCAAAGCACCACGAACCAGTCAATGCAGGGGGTTTACACTATACCCTGTGGAGGCTGCGACAAGATTTATGTAGGTGAAACAGCAAAAAACCTCGACACCCGCCTTAATGAACACATTTACGTTTGTAGGAACGATAACTTGAACAACGCCTGTGTACAAAACCGAAATTCCACCAATCATCTCACGAAATTCAGGGACGCCCAATTAGTGATCAAAGAAACTAATTTCCGCAGACGCAAGTGCCTCGAGTCAGCACTAATCGCTGTTTCGAATACAATTAAACAAAACAAAGGCAGCTTCACCATCTCTGAAGTCTTAGCAAGAATCCTCCTGAAAACAGTAAACCCTGCTATCACATAGTCTCTCCTGTTAATACTACACAAAGCACATTACAGAGAGTCAACACTGCAACAGGCTGCCTCTATCCAGTCTATATTTGTCTAACCTATTTTTATGTTACCCAAGTAATAGCTTTTATATCCTTTTACTCATGTACGAGTTAATTGCTCTACCTTATTGTATTACTATTACTACTACAACTTATGTCACTACTACCACTACTACCTCTAGTATTGCACCTCACTGAGCCTATATATACCCTCTGTGTCCATGTACGGCTTGACAAAGCTCCTGGAGAGCGAAACGTTGCCACAATAAAATGTCACATTAGTTGCACTTGTGTCTCTTTACTTTACATTTACAAAGTCACACAGTGACTTTGGAGGGGTAGCAGACGAGGGCATAGTCACTGGTAGGTGGCATTCCCCAGTGGAAGTAGGTTATTCCCAAGGGATGGGTTGGTTTTAGTGGTAGAAGTAGTAGTAGCCTTGAATTTGTATTGGTAAAGTCACTGGACGGCGAAATGACTACAGTAAAGATATCCAGACGTTGTACATGTGTCTAACTTACACATGAGAGGCTATTGGGAAACTTAATGCACACGGAAGAGGATGAGAATTTTTTTCCTAGACAGAGGCATGGATGACAAATAGGCAGCAGAGAGTTAGCATAAATGGGGAGAAATCAGAGTGGGGACACGTCACAAGCGGTGTTCTACAGGGGTCAGTGTTGGACCCTTTGTTGTTCACAGTTTACATGAACAATATAAATGGCGACATAAGCAAATTTGCTGACGACGCCAAATTAGGACGTCCAATTCATTCCAATAAGGATATTAGGGTACTCCAGGAAGACTTGAATAGACTGATGCAGTGGTCAGAGAAGTGGCAGATGCAGTTTAATATAGACAAATTCAAAGTTCAAAATATTAGACAGGAAAATAACCATGCCACATATAAAATGAATAATGTATATCTTAATATTACTGATTGCGAAAAGGATTTAGGAGTTCAGGTTAGCAGTAATCAGAAGCCAAGACAACAGTGCATAAGTGTTCGCAATAAAGTTAACAGAATCCTTGGCTTCATATCAAGAAGCATAAATAATAGAAATCCTCAGGTTGTTCAATTCTATATATCCTTGGTTAGGCCTCATTTGGATTATACTGCACTGGAAAACGTCATTACAACCGCTGACAAAGGTGGTGTGGTGTTACTCGACACTGTCGACTACAACAATAAAGTTTTAAATCTTCTCAATGATGTCAACACATACCAGCCTGTATCAATCAGTGCTACTTCAAAGTATCCAGACTTTTCTTCAAAAGGCTCGCAGCATCTTACGAAAATCAGAACAAGGCAAAAAACTACTTAAACTTTTACCAGGTCAACCGAAACCAGCAGGCCTGTATGGCCTTCCTAAGACACACAAACCTGGCATCCCACTACGGCCTATCACTTCGGGCATAGAGAGTGCACCACACAGACTAGCCGGCCACCTTGCCACCAGCGCTTCTGGGCACCATCAGTCAAGCCCACCTCAAACACTCAGGTGATCTTCTCTCCCGAATTTCCAACCTGAATGTTAAAAACAAAAGCATGACTTCCTTTGATGTCACAGCCCTCTTTACCAACGTTCCTACTGACGCTGCAATCAACATTCTGAGACAGAGGCTCACTGAAAACCACGACCTCCCTTTACCTCTTCTAGATTTCATCAGTGTAGTGGATCTTTGTGTTAATTTCAACTTCTTCAAGTATCAGGACAACTGTTACAAACAGTGCTTTGGGATGGCAATGGGCAGCCCGCTCAGTGCTGTGCTTGCCAACCTCTTCATGGAAAACCTAGAGACAGAAATTCAGCACCCTCATTCCCAACACCGTTACCTGGCTAAGATACGTTGATGATATATTGGTTTTCTATTCGAGACGTCTCAATATCCAGGCCCTTCTCAACAAGATCAATGCAGCAGAACCATAAATAAAGTTTACACTTGAACTCGAAAACGATGGCAAACTTTCTCTCCTCGACATTTCCTGTGCAGATCTCCCGACAGTGACAAACTTCTCTTCAAAGTGTATAGAAAACCTACCACAAGGACGATCTTATACACTTTTATTCACACCAAGAAACCCGCACTAAAAGAAGAGTCCTCATTGGCTTCTTAAGAGCTCTTCGCATCTCCAGCCCTTGTTGTCTTGAAGAATGTACTTGCATAGCACAAGCCTTTACACGTCTTCAGTTCCCATCTTCCTTATCCCAGATTGCAGAC